>VCCN01007368.1:862209-873247 GCA_006491835.1 Architeuthis dux
TACACACTTATTTTAACTCCGGTGTATTTGGCTTGGCCATTAGTGTGTTCATGTGATATATACATACATATGCATTCTTCGAAATATAGAAGAGCTCCGAAAGAAAAGAAAAAAGATCGAAAAAGCTGCATGGATAATTTGTCAGCGGCGATTAAAACTTCTTTTCAAGTGAAGAACCGAAGGCTGAAAATGTCTTTTCTCCTCGACATGTAAATGAAGAATGGATTCAAGTCACGAATGACAGGAGAATACGTGCCAGCGAGGCAATTACGCATGGTTGCATGCTTCGAGTGTTCTGAAAGAAGCTAATATAGCGTTTCTATTGAATCGGCAAAGTAGGAAATCCAGAATGTCTGCACTCAATAGCAATAGCCAGTTTTTGAACATTGTAATCGGAAAGACCACGTCCAATACAGGAGACAGTATTGGGAGAGGTATAGTCACCCTTGTCTGTCGACTTTTCACCTATTTGGCCATACACTATCTGCAAAGTTCTTATTGAAGGTTATTGACGTTTGGGCAATGGGATATGAAAGAAGTTATTAAATTGTACAGATACCTCTCTATCATCGTAGCTATATGGCCATTATTACGAAGGTATATATATTCATACTATACGATATCTGCAAATGTTCCCAATGAAGTTTATTGAAGTTTGTGCAATGGTATACGAAAGAAGTTAACAAATTGTACGCACACCCCTCTATCATCGTAGCTATATGACCACCCCACACTACATGTCATTTTCTTTTTTTGATATTAACTATTTGTTCTATCTATACCAACACAGTTATTACGAAGGTATATGTATTCATACTACACAATATCTACAAATGTTCCCAATGAATTTCAATGAGATTTCCTGGAATGTTAGCCAATGGGCGACGGGAGAATCTATTAAATTGTACAGATACCTCTCTATCATCGTAGCTATATTACCACCCCACACTACAGATCATTTTCTTTTTTTGATAGTATCTATTTGTTCTATCTATACCAACAAAGTTATTACGAAGGTATATGTATTCATACTACACGATATCTGCAAATGTTCCCAATGAAGGTTATTGATGATTGGGCAATGGGATACGAAATAAGCTATTAAATTGTACAGATACCTCCCTAACATCGTAGCTATATGACCACCCCACACTACAGGTCATTTGTTTTGTGCTATTATATATGCTTCTATCTATACCAACAAGGTAATTATGAAAGTTTAGGTATTCATACTACACGATATCTGCGAAGTTCACAATGTAGGTTATTGAAGGTTGGGCTATGGTATACGAAAGAAGTTATAAGATTGTACGCATACCTCTCTATCATCGTAGCTATACGACTACCCCATACTACAGGTCATTTTCCTTTTTTGATATTATCTATTTGTTCTATCTATACCAACAAAGTTATTACAAAGGTATGTGTATTCACGCTACACGATATCTGAAAATATTCCCAATGAAATTTCCTGGAAATTTTCTGGTCTTTAGAAAGAAAATAAAGCAGACGCATCTCAGCACTAGTGACGGTTAGACGTGTTAGGATCTCATCCAGCGTCCATGGGCGACCTGGTTCGATACCAGGTCACGGCAAGTATGTTTATTTACAGTGAGGCGAAACAAGTATTTGGACATTTACAAAATACTCATTGAATATACTTCCGATGCTTTGATATAAAATTAAGCTTTTGATATAAAATTAAGAATTACTAAGAAAAGAATACATATTTCCAAACATACAATGCAGAATAAAATATAGACAAAAGTGACGGTGGAAAAAAGTATTCGGACACATTGATTTCATATTTTAATACTTAGTTGCATAGTCCCTGTTTGTAATTACCGCTAGGGGACGTTTTTCGTAACCCTTCACAAGCCCTCGGCGACATTCTTTTGAAATCTTGGCCCACTATTCCTTGCAAAAGACCTTCAAATCATTAATGCTTCTGGGGTCCCTCCGATGTATTCGAACTTTCAAACATCGCCGTAAATGTTCAATTGGATTCAAGTCAGCAGATTGACTAGGCCACTGAAGCACCTCTACATTGTTCTGAACAAACCACTCGCGAGTTATTTTTGCTGTAGGATTTGGGTCGTTATCTTGTTGAAAGATCGAACTTTCTTCAAGCTCCAACTGTTGCACCGAAGAGAACACATTAGCTTCCAAAATACTCCGATACATCGTTCCATTCATGGTTCCTTCAACCACGTTAAGTGCCCCCGTACCATTGAAAGAGACCCCCCCCACCATGATACTTCCGTACTTTACTGTGGGGAGGGAGATTTTTGGATCATCGGCACATCCATCTTTTCTCCATGTATGATGAGCTTGGTTTTTGCCAAAGATTTCAATCTTTTATTCTTCTGACCAGAGAATGTTCTTCCAAAGATAATTAGGCTTATCTAAATAGTCACGAGCGAACTTCACCCGAGAATTTCTGTGCCTTCTTTTCGATAAAGGTATTTTCCGAGGCGTGTGGGATTTTAAGCCAATCCTGTGTAGTACATTACTAATAATCTTTTTAGTAACCAAATCGAGGGAGGTTTTTGGTGGGGCCACACTTCTTCCACTTCATAATAATCGATCCAGTGGTACATCTTTGCAATGGGCCTTCATTATGTTGTTTAATTACGACATTTTTTGTTCGGTTGAGAGCTCCTTTACTTTAACCATGACGTGTTCGTCCTTCCGTCTGTTTGTCCAGACGATATCTCCAAAAGTTATCAATTAATTTCAATGTAATTTTGTGGAAGGTTGAGCAATGGGCGACGGTAACATTTTGGGGCGAATCAAGAAATGTTTACCTCCTCTACATCGTACACAATATCTGCAAAAGTTCTCAATAAATTAAAAATCTGTTGGTCTTTAGAAGGAAATATAACAAACGTTTTGCCGTTGTGACTCTTAACCGGGACGACTAGGGTTTAGGACCCACTCGCTGTGGCCATGATAAACATGGCTCGAATCCTGGTCACGGCAAGACACTATTTATTAGAAACCGTCAACCAAAACTGTCAACATAGGTTTCTTCAGTTTTTAAGTGATTCTTGCTTGTTGACTATGTATGTATGTATCACGCGTACAGGCAGCACCAATGGTACTAGAGGGCTGAACATTTCAACATTTACTTCACATTATGTCCAGCTCAAAAAATATTTTCGCGCTAGTTTGACTACCAAAACGCGCTAAAAAAAGCACTACATTTTTTAAAATTGCCAAAAAAAGGCTAAAAACCACCAAAATGACGCTAAAAATGGTCGATAATAGACAAAACTGTTATTGGCGAAAACGCGCTAATTTAGCGCTTTTTGCACTGTCAAAACAAGAAACGCGCTAAATCTAGCGCGAAACGGGCTAAATTGGCAACAATATTGGATTATATCTAGAAAAAAAACATTTTTTTTGTTTTTGTTTTAAACTCCCCCTTTTTATGGGGGTTCAATTTACAATGCAATTTTATACTACATTGGTCACTTAGTTTGTGTCCGGCAGCGTTTTTTTTTGTTGAAAATTCAGACATTTTAGTGATCCAACAAAATGCAAGAGAAGTAACTTATTCATTGATCACCCCTTTTTCCAATTCTTTAATTGATCACCCCAAACATGGAATGCTACCAAAAGACTTTGATAACGTGACGGTTTCTATTAAGTGACTAACAAGAGTTGTTTATTTTGTTTTGCTATTATTTCCGGTGGGAAAAACATAACTATTTCAGCTGGTCCCTCACTGAAGCTATTTGTCAATATTAATGAATGCCCTTGTCAAAAAGGATTTTCTCGATGATCCATCTCACAACATCGTCCTGCCCGCTAGAGACTATGCAACTTAATATTCATCCTGAGGAAAGTCGACCAACAAATAACAGTCGAGGCTTCGACAATAAACTCTCGTTGTAACGGCACTCGTTCTAACGACACTATTTAATTACAGAAGCGTTCTTTTTAAGCGTTCTTTTTATATTCTCGCAAGACGATTGTCAGAGATTAGTATGAAAACAACAGCACATGAAGATTTCATTGTATTATATTCAAAACTAAAATTAGTAAACCCTTAAAATATACTATTCCTTTATGTTTGTATTAAACGTCTGACATTTCCAGACCCTACACATCTCAGCTGAATGTGTCTAAGCTTAGAGAATTGGAATATGAGGTTTTGCAGCATCCTCCATATTCACCTGATATTTACCCTACATATTATCATCTTTTCAAGCATTTTGAACCTCATATCCGTAATAAAAGCTACAATAATAGGGAAGCAATAATTCGGGCTTTCACTGAATTTGTAACAACTAAACCTTAAGCATTTTATAGAGATGACATGTTATCATTAGAGTATCGCTGTTGTTGTTTATATAATCCTGTATCTCACTGCTGTAGTATTATACCGATGTCTTTGGTTTGGAGACAGTTTGTTGCGATCGAAAATAGAGGACTGTGGAATTTCTGCGAAGTCGAATAGCAACAAGCACAGTTTTTTATGAGACACATATGAATCTCTTTCCTTTGTTTATTTTTCTTCTCGCGTGGACAAATTGAGAGATAGACGGGTTATCACGTTAAAAGACAATGTTAAATTGCTTTTCTCATGCGTGTGAGATATGCGTGAGTAAGGCGTGGAGACAGACGGAGGGAAGGCTCGGGGAAGGACCGACAGTTGTCTCGTTGTTAGGGCTATCTGCCAAAAACAAAATCTGACCTCACTGGCTGGAGGACCAACTACTTATCAGGTCAAACCACGCCCCTTTTGGTAAAAGGAGTGGGACGACCGTTTCCCATTTGCTGATCGCTAGGGAAGAAGAACGTTGGATGGGTCCACCTATGTAGGAGTTACTGGTGAGTCGGCCCCTTAATTATTTCAAAATGAAATTCTTCTGGTGCCAGACAAACTCACACGCGCATACACTCAGCCGGTGAACATGGGTTAAAGCCGCTTTTGTCCATTCAAAGGCTGTCGACTTTAGATCGCTGTACCCCAGCGAAGTCACATATCAGACTGCACGCACACACGTATCCATATCTCATTCCGTTAATATTTCTTTTCGCCACACTATTTAAAAATACGACATTTCGTATGTAACAACCTAATAAAAACGGTGTTAGCTTAATGTTTCTCCCAGACGAGTGTTCCGGTGTGTTGAGAGGACTTAGGTACTAGGTTCTGGAAGTGGACGATTAGATGCAGTCATATGTTGCCTAGTTGCCTAATGATCGACGGGTTTGTGTTTTTCACGTGACCACCATCTTTTGGCAGCATGCCATGTTGGGGATGATCAATTAAAAAATCGGAAAAAGCGTTGTTCAATGAATAAGTTACTTCTCTCGCCTTTTGTAGGTTCATTAAAATGTTCGAACAAGCACCAACGCTGCCGGACACAAACTAATGGACCAATTCAGCATAAACTTACATTGTAAATTGTAGCCCCCACTAAAAGCTTATTGGGGCGGGGATTTCTTTCTTTAGAAACTGGTCTCTTGATTGCAAAAGTTCTGCTTAGTCACTCAATAGAAACCGTCATGTTACCAACATCATTTGACAGCATGCCACGTTGGGGGTGATCAATTAAAAAAACGGTTTATCAGGGAATAAGCTACCTTTCGTTAGATTACTAAAACGTCCGGATTTTCAAAAAACAAGCGGGCACAAACTAGGGATACAATTTATGATGACATGTTTACATTTTCAGCCCTCTAGCTCCATTGATACATTAGTTGGGTGGGTCCGCCCCTCCGCCTATGTAGGAGTTACTGGCGAGTCGGTCCCTTAATTATTTCAAAATGAAATTCTTCTGGCTCCAAACAAACTCGCACGAGCGCACACACAGCCGATGAACATGGGTCCAAACCACTTGTGTCCATTCAAAGGCTGTCGACCATAGATCGTTGTGCCCCAGCGAAGTCACATATCAGCCTCCACGCACACGCTCGACACATACATAGATAGATAGTCAGCTAGCCAGCCACCCAGACCCAATTGAAAACTGGAAAAAAACTGGGGAAGAAATGGGGAAAAACTGGGAAAAAAACTGGAAAAAACTGGAAAAAAACTGGAAAAAAACCCATGTTGACAGTTTTGTTGACAGTTTTGGTTGACAGTTTGTAAAACGTAAAATCGCAATTAAAAAAAAAAATTTCGGTATCTTGAGATTGTTGTAATCACTGATGAGACAAGAATCCTTGTATGAAACGACTGATATTCAATAAAACCGGTGAGCCAATTGAAATCAGGCCGCATGTCGGATTTGGCATGCGGGGCGTAGTTTGGCCACCCCTGATCACGGGGTAGTCATTTTGACAGCATGTATTATTCATATGGGCCAATAATGACCAATTAAGACCCTGCTCGTTTTGTTTTCATCTGGCCCACCGATTTTCATTGAATATGGGACATGTCATGCATTTCTTTCTGGGTTATCCTTATCCATCTTTGGTTAGAGAACCATATAATTCAGTATCAAAAAATAGAACAAAACGCTCATCTTTGCAATGGCCTCAGATGCATCAATGTTTTAAAGCTAAACACATTTTAACATCACGCAAGCTGTTTCCATAGCCTTGTTTGATCATTGCCTCATTCGTTATTCGCTTTGGACTTCAAGACATAAAAAAAAAAATTTCTAATCAGGCCCGCCACCCAAAGAGGTTTGCCGACCCCTAACCTAGATGATCCATCAATTAAGCTTGTGCTGCACATGAAGCCATCTTCATATTCGACGGTCGATCTTTAGTCGTCTGAATAAATATGGGAATCATAACGACTCTTCTAAAAATTATAGACGATAGCGTTTAGCTTTGTGTGGCACAAGGCCAAAGTAGTGGGATATGTGTGAGGAGTTAATTGAATACACTTGCAATAGCCTAGCGGGACTAGTTTGTTAACCATTGCACAATGGCAGCCCTGTCAGCTGGAGCCTAGAATACACCCACTGCATCCCCTGCAGAAGGGTAAGGCCCCTCCCCCCAAACAAGCGCCACCAAAGTCGCAAGACTCTATTTTATAAAAAAAATAACTGTTCACCAATCTCGCAAGATTAATTTAAAAAAAAAAACAATCTTTCACCAAAGTCGCAAGACACTAGTTAAAAAAAAACAACCGTTAACCAAAGTCGCATTACTTTAATTAAAAGAAAATAACCGTTTACCAAGGTCGCAAGACACTATTTTGGGGATTTTAAACTGATTTCGGCATTAAATGACCCATCAAGTGTTGATATGCCGCTAAACAAATCAATCAATCATTGCTTAATGGCTTAACGCAGAGGTCGGCGAAGTACGATCGGCGGGCCAAATGCAACCCGCAGCCTCATTTGATGCGGTCCACCAACCTCATAGAATATGTGACATGCATACAAAAGAGTGGGACGACCGTTTCCCATTTGCTGATCGCTAGGGAAGAAGAAAGTTGGGTGGGTCTGCCTCTCCGCCTATGTAGGAGTTACTGGCGAGTCGGTCCCTTAATTATTTCAAAATGAAATTAAAATAAACCTATCTTTAGTTAGCGAACAATAGAATTCAGTATTGTAAAAATAGAGCAAAGGCCTCATTTTTGCAGTGGCCTCAAATGAATCAATGTTTTATAGCTAAACATATTTAACACAATTCATTCCTGGAGTTCTATTAAAATACTCGGATACATTTGAACCGTAACCGACAATATTTTGTGCCAAAAATATTCCATAGTTCTCCTTGATTGATAGTACATAGAAGTCTATCTAGGTAACGGTGGGCCAAATCTATGCAGATGAAATTTTAGAAATTTCAGAAATTTTAGAAACCATCAACAAAAAATCTGTCATACAAGCCGTACATACACATTTACTCCTTATTATGTCTAGAAAACCCTTTTTGTTTAATTTTGCCCCCCCCCAAAAAAAAACCCCCCTAAAAACTGATTTTATGAAAAATTGTAATACTCATCACGGCCCAACAAAACTTTTTAATTGATCACCCCCAACAAGACATGCAGCCAATTGGTCACACGAGAGTTTCTATTGACTGACCAACCAGACCTGTCTTTGTTTTTTTTCTGTTTTGATAAGTGGATGTTACGAATTCCATTTCAAAAATCTACCGAACATGTCAAATTTCAGGGAAGGGTCAGATAGAACCTGGCATTTCTATCTATACAATAGGGTTTAAAACGATTACTTTTTTCAGAATGATGCGCTTACATAGAAAGGAAAACATATTTGGCCAGCGTGTTTTGAAGAGGAGAACCCCGTTGATATATAAATAAATAAGCTAGAAAGCGCCCAGAGAGTGCATACCTCTACCAACTCCATACCCAAACTGAAAACTGAATGAAAATCAGTTCATATATAGCAACAATGCAGGGGAGGTAACTGTTCTATATTTGGGACTATTGCTTACGTCACCCTAATCTATGAAAATAATATATCTCAATCAAAAAACAAGTTAATATAAAGGTCAAAAATTCAACCAATTCTTCTTTAGCTTATGGGACCACACTTCGACAGAATTCCATTAAAATTCATTGAGAACTTTTGGAGATACAGTGTGAACAAACACAGACACACGTGAGTGAATATATACAATGAATGCAATATGTATCCGATACATTTCAAAGAGTTCATTTTAACATTTTTATACGGCTTCAAAATTGATAGAATTTGGACCAAACATTAAAAAATACAAAATTTAAAAAATATTGAAACAGTATTCGCAATACTGGACTCCTAAACTCGAAATTTGTGTCCGTGTGTGTGTAGTTACAGTGAGTACAAAAAGTATCTGATACATTTCAAAAAGTCAATTTTGACATCCTTATACAGCTTCAAAATTGACAGAATTTGGACCAAAGAAAACTGTAATTTTTTAAAATACAAAACTATTGAAACAATATTGAACATTGAAAAGTTATGTAAAAAGATCAGAAGTCTCTGGTCCAAATTCTGTCAATTTTACCGATGTATAATGAAGTTTAAAAAAATATTAAATGTATCGGATACTTTTTCCACTCACTGTATGTGAATCTTAAATACTTTCAGTTATGGTTTCAGCCAGACACATTTGTGATATAAGTATACAATACATTTCAAAAGGTTTTTTTCGACATCTTTATACAGCTTCAAAATTGACAGAATTTGCACCAAAGATTAAAAAATACAAAACTCAACAAATATTGAAACACGATTGAACATTGAAAAATGATGTACAACACTCAGAAGTCTTTGGTCCAAATTCTGTCAATTTTGAAGGTGTATAAATATTTTGAAATGAACTTTTTGTAATATCAAATACTTTTTGAACACGCTGTATATCTCTTCCAAACCCGTTAGTAGAGGTAAGTAAATAGATAGATGTGATTGAAAAGTTAGATAAGTTCTTATCAAAGGCAGGATTCCGGATACAGCGGCAGATGTCAGAAGACGTACGTATCCTGTTTTAAATATCAGCTCAGTGGCTGGTTCCTGGGGCGGTCATATTTTTTGGACCAGATAGAAACTATGCTATTATTCTGCTTGTTCCTACCTGAGATAAGAGATCATGGATTTGAACTATTTATTTATTGAATCATACCTTCATGAACTCGTGGATCACATTTAATTTAACCCATTTGAACCCACTGTGATACCGGTGTCACATACAATTTAATTGATCTGCACAGTTTCTTATATAATATATTTTATCCTTGATTTTAACTCATGAAGTGTACTAAGTGTCATATGCAATTTAATTGATCTGCACAGTCTCTTATATAATATGATATGTTATCCTTGATTTTAACTCATGAAGTGTACTAAGTGCCACATACAATGTAATTGGTCTGCACAGTTTCTTATATAATATTGTATTTTATCCTTGATTTTAACTCATGAAGTGTACTAAGTGTCACATACAATGTGGACCCACTCCTGCTCAAAATCCATAATAGACGCTGCAATCTTAGGCAATAAAAACAGATATTATGCTTGTTCAAATACTTATAAACAATACTAGTTAATCAGCTCTTCCATATAGCAATGTGAGTTCGCCTTTTCAACCTTCTTGGTCGATTCTGAACAAGACTTTAGAAGGTTAGAAACAAAAACGCTCCTTTTCATTTAACAATTTATTTCTATTAAAAAACATTTTCCAGAAATGTAGCATTCAGAACCACGAAACATGACTAAATGCGTTCCTTGTTATGTTGATTGCAATAAAAAAAAGTTTTTTCTTCCGTACATTACTGTTTTTCTCTCAAAACCAAGCGATTAGAAGCAAAATGGCTACTTGTTCAAATACGTATAACATATACTGTATATGGATTTAGTCAGAGGGCTGGTTCAATGTTTTTGGAAGCTAGTATTAGGATAATGCTAATGTATGTAGTGGGCGAATAGACATCTTCCTGTTTGCAGATGAACAGTTAGTTGTTCCTTGGACATAATTCTAGCTCACACGTCGGTAAGGTGTACCGGCTGAATTCTTACTTGTCTCATTAATCATAGTAAAAGAATAAAACCTAATGTATAAACATGCCCACGCACTGCGCGGACATACTTACGGGAAATCGTATAAAAGTTAATTGTATTGTCAAAGTCTTTGTGCCATTTGTAGAAGGAAAGATTGAAGATGAATCTTATAAAAAGATTATTTCTATACAACTTATAGAACCGGAAATATTTTTGAAAATAGATAGTGCAAGAAGTTCTTACAATGTAAACAAAAAGTAATTGTATTGATTTACATTAGAAATCTTTCCGTTATTATCGATGCGAGAGTTTTAAATTAAGCTAGTCTTGATTAAAGTTTCGTCATTTATTTTAATTTGTATGTTTGTGTATATGCGAGAAATTGAAGACACTTGTATATGTATGATTTTGTATGTGTGTTTATACGCGTGTCTGTATGGGTGGTTATAAACCAGATAGCAGTTTGGACAGCAGTTAAAGAGACCCTCCGTAGACAGCAGGTCATAGGTCAAATGACCGATACGGCGGAGAGAGATGGAATACTAGATTGACGCCCTGATTTTATCATTAGTACGACAGGGAAGTTACCCCATGTTGCGTACAAATGTATTTCGGGTAGA
>VCCN01007368.1:931959-942682 GCA_006491835.1 Architeuthis dux
TAGACGACCACTTTAGCATAAGCTTACATTGTAAATTGAACATCCACTAAAAACCTATTTTGGAGAGTAATTTTGGAAAAACAAACCAAAACCTGTTTTCTAGACATTTAAATTGCCTGCTCTCTAGCTCCATTGGTGCGGCCTGTACATACGACGCATAGGTATACTAAAACATAAACAGGTTTGCTTAGTCACTCAATAGAAACGGTCATGTTACCAACATCTGTTGGCAGCATGTCGTGTTGGGGGTGATCAATTTAAAAAAGGGGTGACGAATGAATAAGTTACTCCACTCACCTTTTTTCAAATTTTCAAAAAAACAAACGGGCTGAAAATAGGAACCAATTTAGCATAAACTTACATTGTAAATTGAAACCCACACTAAAAACGTATTATGTTGGGTAATTTTCAAAAAACAAAAAACGTTTTTTCTAGACATAAAAAGGAGTAAATGTTGACATTTTTAGCCCTCTAGCTCCATTGGTGCGGTCTGTACGCGTGATACATACATAGCCAGCCGGACCGACTTGAAAACAGAATAAACCTATGTTGACAGTTTTGGTGACAGTTTTGGTTGACGGTTTCTAATTTTACTGAAATGAAGGAAGCTCTTCATGCCAATACAACATCAAAAATAGACAGAAGCAGAATTGAAATGCTATAATTATAAAAAAAAAAAAAATCATCATCATCATCATCATCATCATCACCACCACCACCACCACCACCACCACCACCACTACTACTACTACTAAGAACCCATTGTCACATACAATTTAATTGGTCAGCACAGTCTCTTATATAATATTATATCCTTGATTTGAACTCATGAAGTGTACTCAGTGATATCTAATGAACATCCTGGTGCAGTCACGTTACTGTGTGTCAGTTTACCTACCCAGAATCCCACATAAGTAGAAATCTGGGTTCGTATGGGTTAATTTTTAGTTGCTCTTTAGTCGGAATAAAGAATAAGCTTTAAGTGAGACTCGAACGCACGTCCCTCTATGTCAGAAGGAGGCTAGGTTAATTCCCTACCGCTCTCACCACTGAGCCAGCGGCATACGAGAGTCCACATCAAATTTCTAAACCCATACCTTACCCCGATCTCTTCTGTGCAATGTTTGTTATTTTCCTGTGAGAGAGCTTTTACTTCAAATTAAAAAAAAGTTAAATGTTGTGACAGCTTGTAGCTCAGCCATCGTTTCTTTTTTTTCAAAACTCAGCAAATGAAAATTAATTGGTTATCTCCAAAAGTTAATGCATTTCAATTAGACTTTGTGGAAGGGTGGGCCATGCACAAAGGAGCAATTGATTATATCTTGTGGCGGAAGCAAGAATTTTTACAGTTACTTCACCCGCATTGTAACTATTTGTGAAATGATTTTCATTCAGTCTTTACTGTTAATGGCCCTGACAGAGGTATACGCTCCCTGGTGTTTTTTTTTTAATTACATTTGTTTCCTGAGAGCTTTTATATCAAATTTAAAAAGAGGTTTTTATTTTTCTATGTTTTCCGTCTGTTACTTAAGCAACCATTGTGCATAGAAAGCATCGACAAAGGAAGATGGCGAAAATGCCTGTAATGAACAGCGACTTCTGTTTATCGAGGCCAAACGAACTTCCGGTTTGTGTGTTAATAAGCTCTCAGAACTTCTGGAAAGAACTCCATTAAACTTTACATATTTTGTCCTTTTTTTAGAGAGTTATGTGTATACGATCGTGTCCGTTTTTTCGTCTGCCTGTCTCTCTACACGATATCTCCAAAAGTTCTCAATGAATTTCAATGAAATCTCATGGAAGGATGGGCAATGAAGAGAGGAAGAATTCAATTCTGCGGAGGATCCAGGAATATCTTTTGATTGAGAGATATATTTCTATTCTGTATGCAATTATGTATACGCTCATGACTGTTCACACGATATCTCCAAAGGTTCTCAATGAATTTCAATGAAACTTCCTGGATGGATGAACAATGGGGAGAGGAATAATTAGATTTGGGTGTGGATCCAGGAATATCTTTTATTTGAGAGATATATTTCTATTCTTCATGCATTTATGTATACGCTCATGAGAGTTCACACGATATCTTCTGAAGTTCTCAATGGATTTCAATATAGTTTTGTGGGAGGGTGGGCAATCGGCTACAGAAGTGATTACATTTTGGGGCGGATCCATGTACAATTACTTCGTCTGACAATGGCGTTGCTATAGGTATGCGCTCACTAAGTGCTTCCTAGTTTCTTCGCGTTTTTGGCTTAAAACTGTTGGCATCCATTTCAAGAATAATTTTTTTTAAAAACACTTTAACCCCCCTAGAGGGCCATATCACGTTGCTGGGGGCCACGTAAACAAATCTAATCGCAGGGCGTTAAACTACTTTGTCATAATCCTCACATTACATTAGGCGTGCTTGATGTCCTTACCGTTGTAATAAATGTTGTCAACCTTAGTAAATCAAACCCACTTCAAGGTCGTCTCTTTGTAGTCAAAATGATTGATTGATTGTTTTGTTTAACGGCCCATCGACCGTTGGTAGGTCATTTAGTGCCGAATTCGGTTTTTTTTTAATAAACGATTTATGTAGACAAATTATTGTGGACAAATTATAGTAGGCAAATTAATGTAGGCACATTTTTGCAGACAGTTTGTTGTCATGGTATGTATATCGAATCTGTTTTTTTATATTTTTGAGTATAGTTTCAAAGGTTATTTTTTTAACTAGAGTCTTGCGACTTTGGTGAAAGGTTATTTTTAACTAGAGTCTTGTGACTTTGGTGAAACGCTATTTTTTTAAAAACAGAATCTTGCGACTTTGGTGAAAGGTTGTTTGTTTTTTAAACCAGAGTCTTTGCGACTTTGGTGAAACGCTATTATTGTTAAATAGTGTCTTGCGACTTTAGTGCAACGCTTTTTTAAAAATAAAGTCTTGCTACTTTGGTGAAAGGTTATCTTTTTTAAAATAGAGTGAAACGTTTCGTTTTTTAAATAGAGTCTTGCGACTTTGGTGAAAGGTTATTTGTTTTTTAAACTAGTGTCTTGCGATTTTGGCGAAAAAACAAGTGGCCCCTGTTTGGGGGCACCACGCACCTCTCTGCAGGGTATGCAGTCGGCGTATTCTAGGCCCCAGCC
This sequence comes from Architeuthis dux, assembly GCA_006491835.1. Lineage (NCBI taxonomy): Eukaryota > Metazoa > Mollusca > Cephalopoda > Oegopsida > Architeuthidae > Architeuthis > Architeuthis dux. Next base: position 935,092 of record VCCN01007368.1, read on the forward strand.
GACAGGGCCGTAGTCAGAATGGAGAATGCAATACAGATGTGCGATGTTGAATGCAATACAAAGGTGAGATGGTTATCTAAAGATAATTGCCCTAAAGGGACTCATGTTGTTTCATTTCCGAGAAGCAATCAGCTCGGAGAACCGTTGCTTTCTGTGAGATGTGATACATCCTACAGATCAGATATACTTGAAAAGCTGAATCTGCTTAATAAACAGTTACAAGGAGAACATTGTAAGATAATATCTCGCAGAGGAGCAATTACTGCTTTCCTTGGAAAACTCAAGCTGTTTAGGATTAATATAGGACGTCGTGCGTTGGCGCAATTTCCATGTCTGGCCTCGATTAGCAACGAATTGCACTATGATGACCTTGCTGTGTATGTTGAACATTTGAAAAAGGTGCACTATGATATGCAAGCTCGGCTCAGCAACCTACTAGAGATGAATATTCCAGTTTGAGATTTCAAGTAAATGCTGCTTGTGCAGACCTTGCTTTACAGGAGAGCCTTATTGAATTAGAGAATGACCAAGAAGCTCACGCTAGATTCAAAGATGGGAATTATAATATATGGAAATTAGTGACACTGCTGAGAAATATCCACTACTCTGGGAGAAATCAAAGTTGTATGTTATTGCTTTTCACACATCTTACCTTGTTGAATCTGGCTTTAGTCGTGTATCTCACTTGTTATCAAAAGCTGGTAAGCACCTCGATATTGTACAAAGAGGTCATTGACAACGTTGGAGCCAAATATTAAAAGACCCGCGGATCTGCATCAGTCACAAGGATCGCATTGAATTAACAAAGAATTATTAAAATATTTGTTTCAAGAATTTCTTATGAATATATTGCGGAATACTTTTTATTCGTCAATATTTGAGATGGCATGTTAAATAATCGGTTGATTGACTTAAAAAAATATATCTTCCGCTTTTTCTCACAAATTACCCGTTTGATAAATAAACTCATTCATAAATAGGTACTGACATTTTCTTCCAATTATGTCAATTCCGGTAATCCGTATTTGTCACATGCAATTCAAAATAAAATGGAATGATGACAAGTCGCTAAATGATCAGTCGGTCTGACGTTCGAATCTCGGCAAGGTTACGTTAACTTCATATCTTATTTCTTATAGCGTGACAGAAAACAACTAAATAAACATAAAATGTTGGCGTAAGTGCTTCATAGAGATGCGCTGGAGGCATCTAGAAACTTGAGGGGGCCACAGAGGTAAAATCAAAATAAGTCAATAAAGTCAAAGGGGGCCATGAGTAGAAAAAGGTTGAGAACCTCTGGGCTAGAGAGATACCTCACTGTTGATCAATGGTTGGCACACCATTACTTCGAAAGAAAGAAAGGTCTCCTTCTGTCTTGATAGACAATGGAACAACACTGAAGCGACCTCTGCAGTCGACATAATCCTTCTCTCAAAGGAAAGCAGGGCGTTTGGCATCAGCTTGGCTGCAGGAGCTGCCAGAAGGGCGTCAACGTTGGTATTCAACCTCCTCAAAGGAGTTCTACTCAGAATCAGATACGTCCTTTTTCCTGGACTTGTTGTCTTCCCAAGACTAGAGAGCCCAGGCTGTCCTGGTATTTTACTCATAGGGAGGAAAAGAGATAGATGCATGTCTTTCCTAATGGAATTCGTGTGAAGTGAACGTGAACAGTCCCGACCGGAGTTTGAACTCGGCTCGACGATTCCATTGTGCGTTCCGTTAACCGTTACGCCACTGGCACCTCCACACTACTGCAGACATGTGGATAATAACTCCATTCACAAAATGTGTATCTTTATGTCAGACTAAGCTAATCTTAATGTTGAAGATCATTATTACTGGAGTAATTTCTCTCCTTCTGCATCAGTGCACACCCGTATAGCCTTGTGCCAGACTATGGTTAGTAAATAACTCCGTAGCCTCGCCGTGGAGGAATGGTAAAAAGCTATTCTCGCAGGAATATTACAACTGAAGTGTATGACCTTGTGCAAGACTAACTCAATCTTAGTAAAAACCTAGTCTAGTAAACCATTACTACTAAAGTGAGTTCAATCCTCACTGGGTGTCAAAGACATTTATGGCTTTGAAGTTTAGTAAATTTCGGTATGAGGTTATAGCGATTCCATCTAACACTCAAGTTGGCAGGGGCGGATCCAGAGGCTCTTCTAGGGTATTCTGGAAGACCCACAGAATCTTTCCGAAAATGTTTATGTATGCTGTTTTCTGAGCGTCTTCCGAGTTTTAAATCTTTTCGTCTCGACACATGACAACATTCAAGACCTTCAGAATTTTTCCGAAAATTTGTATTTATACTTTTTTCTGTGCGTCTTCCGAGTTTTAAATCTTTTCGTCTCAACACATGAGAACCTTCAAGAACCTCAGAATTTTTCCGAAAATGTTAATTTATCTTAATTTCAGCAGCTGATATGCCCTGAAACGCAATTTTAGCCAACTTTGGGTACATCATTTTCAAAATATTCCAGACCCCACTAAAAGCCCCTGCTCACACGCATTTTTCAAGACGGTCAGCTCAACAGACTGGATCCGACCCTGAGGGAGGTACTGTTTCAATACGCGCTGTGGTGTGTATACGTGATTAGCAGGTAATATTTTTGATAATTAAAACATTAAAGTAAACAATGCACTTACGCTGGCTACGGCTTCAGCTTAGTAATGTGATATATAATATATCACATTACTACTTAATCGGCTGCGATATGTGAATTAAACTTAGAGGCGACAAATACCCAAAGTGGCGTCACTCACTTCACCTTGAGCTATTCTACCCATAGCCGGAAAGAGAAATGGGTTCATGCCTCCCCCAAGGGCATTAGAGCAAAGTGAACACAAAATGTCCCAGCCGGAGCTTGAACTCGGTTCTTCGAATCCATTTTCCGTACCGTTACCGCCCGGTCACCCCACACCTTTTTATTTTTAAAAGAGTCTTAGAGTTTTCTGATGTTACTTTGAATAAGAGAGTTACATGTTTTGTCAGCTTTTAGTTTCGCATTCGTTTCGTTTTGGGAAATTGGCCAAATGAAAATAAATCGATTATTTTGGAGAATTTAATATTAAACCATCTGCGTAAAAAATCCCACCTCAAACGTGTGGACACGTTTATTTCATTGAGTAATTTTATTGCAAATGCAGAAATATTGAACATGTTTAATGCAGTCAAACATTAATTGTTAGAAATATTCTTTTTTTTCAGATTTGGAACAACAACAAAAAAAAAGAAAAATGAAAATGGTAAAGAGCGCCAACTCCTCGATTAACGTTGGTATTAGGTTCCTGAAAACCACGACTTAAACTGAAAACAACGTTAAGTGAAATCGATTTTACCATAAACACAATTACATAAATTTTGATTACGTTCCTTGGTACTTGTGGGAATTTGGCTACTTACTTATGTCGAGTCAGGAAACTCACTTGATTTGCAATTCCACCTACAATATTTTATATTATCGTATATTTATGTATTTCTTTCCTCGACGATGTTATAACGAAATGACGTTAATAGGGGGGTAATGTACTAAGAGCCCTGTTCCGCGAAATAAGCTGAAATATTCAAAACGGTTTCGATAAATTGAATAAATCTAGCAGTCCTACGGACGGGTTATTCGGCTAGTTAAAAATAAAACATGAGTTATCTGCATGTAGTTTTGGTTATCTATACTCACGCTAGGTCCATTATAATAAGGAAGACATAAGTTATCTGCCCGTAGTTCGGGGTACATATACATACATTAGCTCCATTGTAATAAGGAAGACACGAGTTATCTGCTAGTAGTTTTCGTTACATATGCTTACGTTATCTCCATTATTAGGAAGACACGAGTTATCTTCCCGTAGTTTCGGTTACATACACTTACATTAGCTCCATTATAACAAAGGGTTGCGATGACTTATCTAAGAAACCGAATGAGTCTGGTTAAGATAAAAGAGGATGTAGCAATTTGTTCTACAGGAAACACATTTGTCACCGAAGACAGAATATTGTGTTATTTACCATTTTTGTTTAAATATTTTTTAAAAATCATTTTCATATACGGGGGAAATTTATTGATGGGAAAAGTTTGACGGTTCTTGAGACATTTAATTATATTCCTTCATCGATGTTTAGAAATGATAAAAACTCAAGCCGAAGACTAAAAATTGAAATACCAAACTTATATAATAGACAATATCTTTTGTATTCATTGTCTTTCACTGTCATTACAAGGTATACTCTACTGGCCAAATCTAACCGGTCACCTTTCCAATTTCAACTGAGATATAATTTGTGACTTGATTACATTTGTTGTAATAAAGCAAACAAACCAATATAGATGTTACATCCACGTTGACTTGCTTCATTACGACAAGTCAGTTGAAATTGGAAAGTTGGCCGGTTAGTTTTTGCCAGTAGTGTATATGTTACCAAAAGCTTAATGTCTACCTATAACCCCCACCCCAATGAGGTTTAATTGGTGAGTAAAGTGTAATCGCTACATACATGAAGCCATTGTTATTCATGTCACTGTTCCCGGAATAGGTCAGAAAAATGATGTTGTTCTTTCATCAAATTCAATAAAATTCAAAATAAAAAAGGAAAGTCTGGTAGTCCCTTCTTACGAGTACGACGCTCTAACCAATTGAGCTTAAAAACCTCATCTCAAAAAATCGCTTTCAAATACTTAGTAGTGGATGTTTCTTATAGCAACAATATTCACGATTATCCGTTTATTTTTGTTTACCCAATGTGACAGACACCTGAGGAAGGCCAGAGACTAAACAGATTGAAAAGTGACGATAAAGACGACAAAGACGAAGAAACAGGTCCGAAAGAATCAACGTGAAACTTGTCCGAAAGAATCAATGTATAATAGTAACCACACCTTGTCTAAGAAATACAAGCAGAAAGAAGGCCAACACGTTTTGATAAAGACACTAAGACCGTTTGAAATTGGAAGAAAAAATATAAATAAATTGTAATGTTTTCATTAACTCTATTTTCACTTTTTAGATTCCTTCCCTGAAAGTTGTTAAAAAAATAATAAAAATCAAAAAGTGTTTGTGTCCTTTTTTTTAGCCAGGCGTCTATGACTTACGCAATCATTGTCAACGGGAAATCTCAACAAATAAAAGATGGTGAACATGTCGTTACTGTCTGTAATGAACACATATCCAGCGTCATCTCTTTTTAGGGGAAAAAGTAACTTCCGGTGAATTAAAATGCCTAGCCACTAAATGTCTACAAACCAAATCTGGCCATGTTTGCGTATTAATGAGCTCTCAGAACTTCTGGAAAGAACTCCATTAAACTCTACATATTTTCTTAATGTTTTTGGTTTGATTCTGTTGCTAGTAGCTTAAAAGGACTATGAAGCACGCAGAAAGTGCATACCTCAACCAACGCCATTATCACTAAAACAGTTTATATATATACCTACGATGCAGGGGAGTTAACTGTACACATTCCCCAATCAGTCCCAACATTTAATCAATTCTTCCTTAGCCTCCTGCGAAATGCCATTCAAATACATCAAGAACTTTCGGAGATATTGTGTGGACAAATAGACAGATAGACACGAGTGAATACATATACATTTTCCAACTTCTTTGGCAGGGGTAAATAAAGCGGTTCTCTAAAATTGCGAACTTTTGGAGATATTGCGTGGACAAACATACGGACAGACAGACTGACAGACAGACAGACGGACACGAGTGAATACATATACCCCTTCCAACTTTGTTGGCTGAGGCAAATAAAGCAAAACACTGTAGTGAATGAAATAAGAGGCTAGGCAGGTACCTCGCTGAGGATCAATGGTTAGCAAAAGGAACTCGTACACCATTACTACTGAAGTGAATTCGGTTCTTGTTGGGTTCGCCCCCTTGTGACCTTGTGCCAGACTAATCCAATCTTAGTTAATAACTAGGGTGCCTCATTGTGGCGCTATGGTTAGTAAGTTAGTCTAGCACAGCATTACCACGAAAGAGATTTCAATCATAACTGCATACTCTACCCTTGTAGACATGTCCGACTAAGCTAATCTTAGTTCAGATGTGAAGCCGATGGATATTGTGGGGGCTGTTTGAAAACGCTGTAGCGAAATGCAATACACGTACATTTTTGGCTACACTGACCACCCAAGCCACCAATACAGGGGACCCCGAAAAAGTTTTCTAAATAGTAGTTCACCTACTGTATTTCTACTGACATTATACAATAACAAGGATATATTTGTAAATATACGAATTGCATAAATAATAATTCAGGCGTTGGCGTTCTCTTTTCACCAATTAAGTGATAGTGTATGTCTATTTATTGCAATCTTTCTTTTTTCATCTAATTTCACTAAATGTTGGAGGGAGCCGCTCCGAGAACCAGGCCCCCGCCCCCACGACCACCCCAATTATCTAGCTCCGGCTCTGTCTTTGTTAATACTTTGTGTTGAAAAACATTGTTACTGGAGTGAGTTCTTTCCACCTTCAATTGTGTCTCACACTTGTAGCCTTGTGAAAGACTAAGCTAAGCTCAGTAAATAACCCGGTCGCCTCGCCGTGGAGGAATGGTAAAACGTCTTCAGCCGTCGCCTCATATTACATTATTACTTATACAGTCCGTTTGCTATATGTGTAATAGACGTATAGGCGACAAATACCTGAAATGGTATACGCGATTTTTTGTCACTTAAAACCTCAAAGCTTTCCAACTCTACTTTTAATATAAATTCTGTGTCAGCTTGTAGTTTCGCATTCATTTCGAAATTGGCCAAATGAAAACCAATTGATTATTTTGGAGAATTTAATGTTAAACCATTTAAAAAATTGCCAAACAAGTGTAACGAAATGAACCCAGATCGTACTACCGGTAGCCGTTAAAAGGGGCCCAGATTTAAAAATAAGAGAGAGATGTGTTAAACTGCGTACGTGACAAACTGGACAGATCGTATTACCGGTAGCCGTTAAAAGGGACCCAGATTTGAAAATAAGAGGTGGTTGAGATCTGAAGCCGTTAGTGACAGGTCGCACAAAGAGGCCCCCTTCCCGTCAGGGTTGAGGGAGGAGACAGACGGTTGGAAGCAGATCAGTTTTAGATTTGAATCCGGGGTGACAGGTCAGAGACGAAGTAGACGGGTGAAAGAAAGCGGAGGAACCCTTGATTTTCTTAGTAGTAATTCAGAAAAGTGACCAACTCATTTAGAAAAATAAAGGAAACAGAATTCCGTACCTCGAAGCTACCCGCGAACCGGCCCAGAAAAGAATCTATATCGACGGAAATGAATTTTGTCGTCTTTTCTCTCCACCCACGTGAAATTAATTTCCCTCCTCAGAAAGTTCAGCTCCCGTCAACAGACCCGGAAAGAGACGTCATAATCATCATCTCTCTCTCTCATCATCTCGTCCGTCTATGGACATTTTTATTTCACTGAGCAATCTTATTGTAAAGGCAGAAATCGTGAAAACCTTTAATACAATCAAACAGTAAGTGTTAGAAACATACATTTAACAAAATTGGAACCACAAAGAAAAAAATGGAAAGACGTTAAAGAACACCAATCCCCGATTAACGTTGGTGTTAGGTTCCTGAAAACCACGACTTAAA
>VCCN01007368.1:950076-962936 GCA_006491835.1 Architeuthis dux
AGCCATAACATTATCAACAGCGATATGTGGCAAGAATGAAAGCTAATGTCTCGTAACAACTGCACATGTCAGGATTATCTTATTATATAAATACCGTTGTCAATTCTTTTGTGCAGATGCCTGTTCGCCTGTCACGCTATTCCAAACTGATGTATACAATTAGGAAACACTACCGCGGCAACCACTCACTCGCCTGATGTAGATCTTTGTAGACTGGTTACATACACATGAGCTAGCGTTGCAAAGATGAAATGAATCTGGATTTTGAGTTTGAAATATTGTCAGCCAGTCTGTCAGATTAGGTAGGGGGAAGCGCATCACAAAACAGCAAAAGTCACTAGACATACGGCCTAATTTTTAGAAAGACGTCACTGGAAATCGTAGATCACTTTGACTGGCAAATTAGGTATGGAATGAAAAAGCATACAATGGCGGAATTTTAAAATTTTAAGTTTTTAAAAAGATTTTGAAGTTTTTGAAGTTTTTAATATTTTATAACGTCTAGAACACTGAAATTGAACATATTTTTCATTATCGCTGTTTATTGTTTAGATATAATGTAGCTAAGAAGCAATGTCAAGTATCATCATATATGATGACATTTACCGAGATACTTAATATTATTAATATATTAAATATGTGTTGTATTCTTTGTTTAATAAAATGACAAAAACACGCATTTTTAAAAGGCTCTTTCTTTTAATTCACAGTGGATTTGTCATCATTTGGTTGATGATGAGGAGGGGGGCGTGGAAGCAAAGTCCAACTACTAGAGGGGGCGTGGTGGTAAAATGGTTAAGAACCACTGGTCTAAAACTTCCATAGTTTATTGTTAATCTTAGCTAGTTTCCTTCGCAACCCCAACTCCCATTGTTTTCCGCATTTAAAGTTTAGTAAGAAACCGGCTTTTCTTTATCTAGGGGTAGGACTCTCGACTCTTCACCCCCCCCCCCCCCCCGCGCGCTCCGAGAAAAGGGATTGATAGAGGGCTGGTCTTGAAACCACTATCCCAATATTACCTTAGTTTTTCCGTGACCCAAAACTCCATTACTTTCTTATTTAAAGTTTGGCAATACACCAACTTCTCTGGAACTATCTAGAGCAGTGGTTCTCAACGTGGGCTCTTCAAGGGGGGCGTTGAGGTGATTAAGGGCTTAAGGGGGCGTTTGAACTTCTAGAGAGGGCGTTATGGAGATTCCACAACTATCTATAATTCTTATTTACAAATGGCTGTTGTTTAGTATCTGCTTACAAACGAGAAGGAATTAGCATTAGGCCGTTATTAAATGCTAACCTCGCCAACCATTTCTTCTATACAAGTAAGTAACTGGCAAGTGGCGAATTATTTTTCCCAATACCCTGTAGTGTTACTATTATTATATGGGTAAACCTTTAAAATTATCTCCCTTGCAGTTGTTTTCAAACAAAGAATACTATATGCATCTGACGTCACTGAAGCGCTTTTTGAGAAGCGCTTTGAAGATCGGATTGATATGAATATTCCTGTCTGCGTTATGAATCTATTCATAGGTTGAAGAACAAGAAATCGACTTGCACGAAAAAATCATCGTGTTTACTCATGTTTTAACTACGGGGGTGGTGTTGCCATGTAGCTAAGAGCCATGGGGGCGTTGGGCTAACAAAGGTTGAGAAAGACTGATCTAGAGATAGGCTGCTGAACTCTTTATGACGTTAATATGTATTATTGTTTAATTGCAATAATGTGGTACACGCCTCCAACCCTCGTAAAGAAGAGATGGATAGAGAGCTGGTCTTGCATTAAATATCCGAATCTTAGCTAGTTATATATATTCCCATATAAAATTTTCAACGATCCAGTAGCCCAGTTGTAGTATGCTCGCCTTTGGTCCGGTGGGCCGTGGTTCAATCCACCGCCTAGTCATACCAAAGACTTTAAAATGGTACTAAATGCCGCGCCGCTAAGCACTCAGTACAAGAACTAGGGTTGAGGAACCTCTTCACATGGCTAAATCGGTTCTCGCAAGATCACCGAAGATAAGCAACGTCGAACCTGTTCAATACCTGAATAGGTGACCATTGGTGGAATACGAAGCTTCGACAGGCCTGGCAAACAATTGCCCGTATGTACCTAACCCCGCGATGATACGTACATACACTTGTCAAAGTATTACAGTCGTATAAAACGACGATTTTGCTTCTTGTTCCCTATACAAAATGTATCGCTATATATATATAATTATATCAGTGGGTATATATGTATTTGTGTGCGTTTTTGCTCCCCATAATTGAATATTATAGACCGGTTTATGGAGGGCCAGGTCTTTTTGCTGAAGAGGGTTCTTCGTCATTTGAATTCAGGCGTATGGAATTCTTACGTGTAGTTGATAAAACCTGAAATCGAATGTAGCGCTCGAATTGGACATATTTGCAATTTGCGTCGCCAGATTTCAAGAGTCGACCCTATTCTGATCAAGTCTTTCACATGGCGTGGTTCTGGATTGACCGTTTCCTGTAGGTTTTTTTCCCCTGGTGTTTGTAAGCACGTTTAGCGATTTTTGCAATGGTTGATAACAAAAGAACAGAGTGTGTGCATAAATGTTTGTTATTTTGGGAGAAAATCTGCAGCTGGAACAGTTTTAATGCGTTGAGAAGCTTTTCAGGAAGAAGCTTTAGGTTGTATGAAACAATATAATTTTTACCGTATAAGTGATGCTCGACGCTGAGAAAATAAATGCTGTCCCCCTTTAGGTGAAAATGGGGCGAAAGCCATTCTATTGGCAGCCAGAACCGCGTGGCCTGGCGGGAAAAGATGTTTAATGTTTTAAATTTGTCATAAATGTACCTTTATTTTTAAGGTCTAGACACACAGCAACACACAGCATTAGACAGCAACAGCAGATTGTACAGTACACTTCAGGACGAAGCAAGTCCTTTTACAAGACACTCTTCTTAAAACCCGTTCTAAAAACCGGATCCTCAGCGGAAGCTGCTACAATTCGGTAATTCACGTCTGACGAAGCGTGTCGACATCACAAGGTCATTCAGTGCAGTTGACAAGAAGTGCTTTCTCTCACAAGGTAAAATACAAGTGTACGAGTGGTATACAAGTTTCAAACGTGGTGAAATGTCACTTGAAGACCAACCATGATCTGACCGACCTTCAATAAACCGAAATGATGATAAAACTTGAAAGGATTCGTCATGAAATCAATGATCACCATTGATGAGATATCTGAGGTGACTTCATGCCTGCGAATGTTAACTGAAGATTTGAAAATGAAACTGTCAGTTTCTTATTTCTATTTTTCTACGATTTAAGGGAACAAATTCGAAATGACCCACACGTTCTTTCCAAAGTTGTGACCTGGGACGAGTCTATAATTCAGGTTATTTGGGGGTACCGCATCGTACATATAAACTCGCCTGTATTTTTGTCAAACTACAGTCCAAGTTGGAGTTGACCTTATTTTCCCTCCGTAACAAGAACAACAAGAATGACAAGAACAAACCTAACCTAATTCAAGGGAGTAAACTCTTTACTGTCTGTCTATGACGTCAAGTTAAACCAAACCGATATTAGAATTAACATTTCCCTACCGGCATTTCAAATCACGACCAAGTGATTGGTAGGCGGGTTTCTTAGCAACTGAGCTAAGTTAACACTTCTTATATATTTACGAATTTATTTATTATATATACAATACCTTATATGCAAGTACTGCTCTACAGACTTAGCTAACGAAGATCGCATGGTAGGTAGGAGTCTTCTAATCCTGTAGTCCTGACTACCATGAGATCTTGCGTATAAGGTAGCATGAGTAAGTGCGTATAAGGTAGCTTCCAGGGTGGACGCGGGTTCGATCCCCGCACGGAGTTCATTTCTTTATTCACATTTACGATTTAGCAGTCGCTCACATCGGCGCCGGGCAAATATATGCTCTCAACTAATGAATCTCATTATAAGTATCATATATATATACCATACAAACGTTTCAGTAATCATCTTCGGTCGGAATAGAATTAGGAGTTGTGTTTGACCCTGCAGCAACCCGACTTGTTCTTAAGAAAATTCGAAAAACCTCCCTTCCTGGGTTATGCAACAAGAATAATATAATACTCTAAAAAGGCATTGCACCATCTGTTGGCACCATCTGTGATAATACAGGATGTCTGTCTGCGTGTGGCCTTTTAATCAAAACATTAGAAAATGATAAAAAAGAAATGACACTCTCTGAAGCAGTGGTTCTTAGCCATTTTCAACTCTCGCACCCCTCCGAGATCTCGAAATATGCCTCGCACCCCTTTACTCTTAAGGCTAAACAAATCAAAAATTCAAAAAGAAAGGCAACATTGGCAAAGTTAATATTAAAGAGTGTACATAGCAAAATGTTAAAATTTATCGAAATTAAAAGTCTGTATCAAGATATTCACTAATAAAAACATTTACACAAGTCGTATACATATATGCAAATGTACAGAAAGAAAACATGTATGTTTGCCAGCGTCTTCTCTCATCTTGTTACGTGGCCGACGAGGAAGCTGAACGTTTCCCATCAGTGTCGGTTTTCAATGTTAGATTCCTTATAAAATTACACATTTCGAAAACTGATTTTCAAGGCTGGTCCACTCTACCTTCTAGAGAGGCATGCTATAACCTTTCTCCCTGTTCCATTTCTCTTTAACTGGTCCTCAGCTCTGTCGGCTGGGGCCTAGAATACGCCGACTGCATCCCCTGCAGAGGGGTAAGATCCCCCAAACAGGGGCCCAGCCCTGTAGGCTGGGGCCTAGAATGCGCCGACTGCAGAGGCGTAAGACTCAATCCCAAACAGGGGCCACCTCTTCTTTCACCAAACTGCAAGACTCTAGTTAGAAAAGAAGAAAAAAAAATTCATCAAAGTTGCAAGACACTAGTTAGGAAAAAGAAAAAATCTTTTCACCAACAGTCGAAAGACTCTATTTTTAAAAAAAAAGCCTTTCACCAAAAGTAGCAAAACTCTATTTAAAAAAATAACCTTTAACCGAAGTCGTAACAATTTAACTGGTCCTGTGCTGGGATAAAAAGAGCGTAGTATCTATCTATCTATCTATCTATCTATCTATCTATCTATCTATCTATCGATTAGAAACCGTCAACCAAAACTGTCACAAAACTGTAAAAATAGGTTTCTTCAGTGTTTGAGTTGGTGCGGCTGGCTATGTAGGTATCACGCGTACAGGTTACACCACTGGAGTTAGAGGGCTGAAGATTTCAACATTTACTCCTTATTATGTCTAGAAAAAACGTTTTATGTTTTTTTTAAATACCCCCCAACCCAAATAGGTTTTTAGTGGGGAATCAATTTACAATGTAAGTTTATGCTAAATTGATCCCTAGGTTGTGCGCGCCTGCTTTTTGAAAATTGGGACTATTTAGTGATCTAACAAAAGGTGGGAGAATTAACTTATTCATTGATCAGCCCTTTTTTCTAATTGATTACCCCCAACACGACATGCTACCAAAATATGTAACATGACGGTTTCTATTGAGTGACTAAGCAGATATGTTTGTCTGTCTATCTGTCTGTCTGTCTATCTATCTAGCTATCTATCTCTGCCTAAAGGTCACTGAATAGACGTCGCGGTCGTCATGGAAGGAGATGGGAAAGGCCTTATAATGGCTGCTGCTGATGATATATATATATGTATATATATATATATATATGTGTGTGTGTGTGTGTGTGTGTGTGTGTGTGTGTGTTCGGCCAAGTAACGTTTAGAAATAAAACAAGAGGTAACCACATTATACGGGTTATGTTATATATTTATAGTAACAAGGATACCCGGCGTTGCCCGGGGGGAACATAACTTCAAATTATACAACACGGTGAAATATATGAATCTAATTTCCTCTTACCAGAAACAACAAATGAAAAAACACAGAGACGTAAATGTAATGTAAATGTAATGTAAATATAAACAATATACTGGCCGTAATAATGTCGTGAGCAAATAACCCCCCCCCAAGTAAGATGAAGTTCAATAGTAGTAGAACATTAAGAATAATGGTTTACAATACTTCGAACCTCCCAAAAACTAATAGAATCATTACTTACAAGTTTATCTAAGAAAATAACTTAAATTAGCACCGTGACATATGTCCGTACGGCTCACCCTTTCACTACGTTGGCATGACTGTCGAATTATAGTCAATGAGTCAAACAGAATGTCAGACGGAACCTTCCTTCCCCTCACAATGATTTAGGGTGAGTTGTTGTCAAACATCCACCGACCAACAATGTCTTAGTGTCACTGCTGCAATCAGTGTTTCATTGCCAAAAGAGCGAAATACGCCTCAAAATACCAAAACGTGTTTAAGAATTGATCTTATTGTCAGAAATGTGGGTGACATTCGTGAGAGGAATGATAGACAAAACTGGTATAAAAAATAAGTTTCTCTGATGTGTATAATCGAAGATTGGCTCGAAAATGACCTCGAAGGTTAACCTATGTGGGAAGTCGAATTTTATCCACGCAGAATAGTAAGTCGATAGTCCTTGTAGTTTTCGCGGAGAAGAGACACGGACAGTCAAACACACAAGCAAACAAACAAACAGAAGGCTCAAATATTAGTATAGATATATAATTATATAGGCATGCATAAATGTAACTACGTATCGATGAGTCTTTTAACATCTATCTATCTATCTCAGTCTGTACATATCTATATCTATATATATATATATATATGAAATCAAATGATGGATAATTAATATTTAATTTTATATCCAATCGACAGAACTAATGAACTAATCGGAACGTGTGAATGGAGAGGCCAGCCAAGTGTAGGATAAAAGACTCCTGTCTATCATCTGATCTTCGTTAGTTCAGTCGGTAGAACAGCACCGCGTATAGGTGGCTTCCAAGGTGGACGCGGGTTCGATCCCCGCACGAAGTTCGTTTCTTTATTCACATTTACGATTTAGGCCGCTCGTTTAGCAGTCGCTCACACCGACGCCGGGCAAATATAGGCTCTCACTAATAAGTGTCATTATAATTATCATATTCTGTCGATTGATATAAAATTATCCATCATTTGATTTCATACATACATATATATATATATTTGCCACAAAATCATATCCAGTGGGTGCTCTACACATTAATGGTTCGTAAATTGATAGATGCTATCTCACTGACGGCTCCGAATATGAAGCTTTTCCCCCAACTTCCAACGATCCTTCACTTATCTACCGCGAAGCAATTATTAAGAGTAAAAAGACAGAAAGCAATGCCTTAAGAGCACTGAAGAGACATGTGTCCGATTTTGCGTCGTTAAAAGCATTCACAGTAAACTCGGTACTCGTTCTAATGGCACTCGTTCGAACGGCACTATTTAATGACACACGTTCTAACGGCACCTTTGTTTTTATATTCTCGCAAGTATATTGTCGGAGTTTATATTGCAGCAACAATGCATTGAAGATTTTGGTGCATTATTTTGAAAACTGTTTGGTTCATTCATTTTATTTGCAGACCTGTAACCGTATATGCACCATTAGACTGTAAAAGGGTAATAAAAGGTCATTTTTGTCGGTACTTTTGGTTTCTCATTATTAATACACTTCGTATAAAGCCTCCGGTTATATCGGCAAATTCGTTATAACGGCACTCTTAAATCTCCGAGTGTGTCGTTTAACAAGAATCAAATGAACGAACAACAAAAAAGATACAGACATTGTCTGTACTATGTGGTTTCTCATTATTATTACAATTCGTATAAAGCCTCCGGTTATATCGGCAAATTCGTTATAACGGCACTCTTAAATCTCCGAGTGTGTCGTTTAACGGGAATCAACTGTACGAACAACAAAAAAGATACAGACATTGTCTGTACTATGTGGTATCTCATTATTAATACAATTCGTATAAAATCCACCAGTTATAACGCCAAATCCGTTATAACGGCACTTTTAAATCCCCACGAATGCCGTAATAACGGGATTCAACTGTACGAACAAAAAAGGGAAACAAGTGATTGTATCACAACGCCACCTGGATCACCTGTCTGTCAGCCGACGCACTCGCCCACGTTGTGAAAAGATCAAAGGACGAAGTTCTGGTGCTTTGGTTGAAGCGTCTCTTGGAACAGGCGTCGAGGTGAAAAGAAATAGGATCTGTAAACAGGAACCACAACACTAGTTAGAACAAAGATTAAGTGTTTATTTTATATTGTAATCAAACCGGAGGCAATGTGATACGTTTGCTAGGGTCAGTAGATCGGTCGGTTAATGGTCGACTCGTGGGACAGAAGGGAAGAGTTTGTAGCGGCAAAGAAGATACAGAGCCTTGGTTATACAGGGATTCTTGGTTAAGTCGTAATCTCAGTCCTCACTCTCAGATCCCCAACGCCAGCCCTTCGTCCCAGCTGTTCGGTCACCACGGCTATCGACAAGGGGCCTCTCGGCCAAGTCTAGCGAGTCTGCTAATCTGCTGCCGAGACTGTTATCTGCCCTTCTGCTGAAGACCCAGCCCATTTTATGAGAATTGGTTATTTCTTGGAGTGGGCTTGACGCAATGTGGGGCCAGACTAATTACCCAGTGGGTCCAATTAATCAATCTCCCTCCCCACATGCGATGCAATTCAACATCCGCCCCCTCACTTCCTGGGCGCTAACTTGCAATTCTATTGGTTAGATTCCTCACCCTCTGTCCCCACCGGGGCGGGACCGCACATCTTCACGTCACTCCAGTGACCAAACGGTGGACGGCAATCGGCTACACCCCACCCCCTTTCCGTAGGTGGAAAAGGGGAGGTCCTTAAAATTTCTTTATCAGTTGGAATTATAAATTTACCTTCCTTTTGCGGAAGTATCTTACATATGGTCAGACATTCCCCCGCCAGCGCCCCCATCTATCAATGTCACCCCGGGCCCCCTTTATCCAAACAATCCCTCCCTGGCACTCCGGAATCCCGAACGTATCTTCTGCCTTGGGATTTCCTGGGCGATCAAAATAAACAGGCCCTTCTTCCAACTTGACTTAATTTCCGGGTGGACCTTTAAAACAAACAGGCCTCTTACCACTTGACATCTTTTTATGTGGATTCGTGATTTAATCTGAATTCCTTCCACAGATAGTTTTTCATGCACATGCAAAATCAAGGTTTTATTTTACTTATTTCTAAACCCCTGCTACCGATAGTATCATATTACCTCTCTTACCTTTTCTGTCATTTACTCTGTAAATTACAACACATTGATTTTACCACCAGTGATCCTCACTGCATATTTCCGATCATGCAAAAAGTTTGTTTCTTTCAGAATAATAATTCGTCATTCAACAAGCAAAAAGTTCATTTTCATCGTTCTGTGTTTTAATGATTACTTTTACCAACATGTATTCTTTATTCCTATTGATTACTGTTCGAATACTTATTATCACTATTCATTTTCTTTCCTGATCGCAGCGTAACCACCTGATCAAGACTTCGATGAATCCATCGTTTCACTTCACTAATGTTTTAAGCATGCAAGAGTTCCTTTTAAGAGTAAATTCTTCAATTCAACCTGTTTTCTCCCCCTTAGAGTTCAATGTCCAAGGCTCTACTAGAGCCTACTAATTTTACAAGCATGTAAATGTTCACCCGGGATCTTTCTTAGCCCTCACATAAATCAACAGGCCGTTCTGTTTAAAGGCTGGGGCCTAGAATACGCCGACTGCATACCCTGCAGAGGGGTAAGATCCCCCCACCGGCCAAACAGGGACTCTATTTAAAAACAAATAACCTTTCAAGTCGCAAGACTCTTTAAAAGTGTTTTTAAAAATAATCTTTCACCAAAGTTGCAAGACTAGTTAGACAAAATAACATTTCACCAAAGTTGCAAGACTAGTTAGACAAAATAACATTTCACCAAAGTTGCAAGACTCTGGTTAAAAAAAAACTTTCACCAAAGTCGCAAGACTCTTTAAAAGTGTTTTTAAAAATAACCTTTCACCAAAGTCGCAAGACTAGTTAGACAAAATAACATTTCACCAAAGTTGCAAGACTCTGGTTAAAAAAAAAACCTTTCACCAAAGTATCAAGACACTTTTAAAAAGATTTTTAAAATAACCTTTCACCAAAGTCGCAAGGCTCTAATTAAAAAAAAAACCTTTCACCAAAGTCGCAAGACTCTATTAAAAAAAACAACACAAAAACCTCCTACTTTCGGAAGTTTAAACTGATTTCGGCATTAAATGACCCATCAAGGGTGGATATGCCGCGGGTTCAGGAATCAGAAACAATACCTCCCTACTCTTTGTGCTCTCTTTGGCTTGACTTTGACGTTGCATCTGCTCGGTCTGTTCTGGCTTAGTTTCGGAGCCTGATGGTACAATTAAGTACCAACGGTCCTTCGGCTCTTATTCCCAATGTTGGATATTTAGGCAGCCGTGGGCGGAGGTCACAGATTTGAGCCCCACATGTGTTGAACGTTATAAACAGGATATCGACGAAAACCCCAAACTGCAAGTTGTCCAGGACCGCAAACAGACACACCAGGTGTTCAAAAGTCATAAACAGGACAGTGGCTAAACCCTGACTGCAGAGGGCGGGTTGGAAAATCAGCGTGGGCGTTCGAACCCGGTAAAATCGACACATAGGCCCTCGAAAAAGGGAGAGGCAGAGAGCAGCTGTGCCTGGGAGCACGGGGCCAGTTTCCTTGTTGGGAACAGTCTGTCGGCTCTCATTATCTCTCTCCCACTCTTCATTCTCCGCAATGGCATAATGCATCTGATGAAATAAAAATATATCATCATAGGAGTCTTCCCTGTTTTCCAAGTTCAGGATTTTCCTCTCGCGGACCAAGATGGATATATAACACCAAGAATTGTTTTTTGTTTTTTAAGTATCCGTTTTAGGCTCTTACGTTCAAAAAGATTTTCTTTCGACGTTGAAGTTTTATTTTTAATTCGTCTACGCCGTCGCCTTCAGTAGAGATGTCGGATTGTTGGTCACCTAGGTTCACTCCGGTTTGTTGATCAGTAGTTAACTTTATCCTAGGTCACGTTGCACCAATTATCACAACATCGCTGGGATATGTGAGCTGGAACGACAACACTAGCTAGAACAAAAACTAATATTGTAGTCAAACCGAAGGCAATGTGATACGTTTGCTAGGGTCAGTAGATCGGTCGGTTAATGGTCTACTCGTGGAACAGAAGGAAGAGTTTGTACCAGCGAAGAAGATGCAGAGTCTTGGTTATGCAGGGATTCTTGGTTAAGTCGTAATCTCAGTCCTCATTCTCAGATCCACAACGCCAACCCCTCGTCCCAACAAGTCGGTCACTAGGGCTTAAGGATAAGGGTCCTCTCTGTCAAGTCTGCACTCTGCCAAGTACGCACTCTGTCCCTTGGCTCTGGTATTTATGGACAGGCGGCAGAACGCCACTTAGGAGCCACTTCAGATAGCGGCCACACGCAGATTCGCGTAACCGCAAACACCGACAGGTTAAATTAAACGAGATACGCCGAAGGTGGCCGTCTCTGGTGCCTACACCCAATCGAAAAATAAAGCAACGCACACTTTCGAAAATATCTCAGAAAGACATTCTGAATGTCTTAATTAATTTTAGGGACATTCTACAGTCGATCACCACTTGAAAGATTATCTCCGCTGGCAATCGCCACTTAAAACTTATCTCCTGCTGGCGTCCACTTGTGCGTGTGCCCGACAATTATTTTCTAACAAAAGGAAGAATGTTCGAAAATGAAAATAATACAGGTCTGCTTACTCACTCAATAGAAACCGTCACGCGACCAACGTATTTTGACAACATGCTATATTCAGGGTGATCAATTAAAAAAAATTGGAAAAACGGGCGAGCAATCAATGAGTTACTTCTCTCGCATGTTGCTGGGCAGTGATCACTAAAAAAAGTCTGAATTTTCAAAAAACAAGCGGACACAATCTAGGGATCAATTTAGCATAAACTTACATTGCAAATTGAACCCGCCACTAAAAACCTATGTAGGGGTGAATTTAAAAAAAAAACGTTTTTCTTTTGTAGATAATAAGAAGTAAATGTGAGATCTTCAGCCCTCTAGCTCCATTGGTGCGACCTGTACTCGTGATACATACATACTTAGCCAGCCAGCCAGCCCAACTTAAAAACTGAAGAAAGCTATGTTGACCATTTTGGTGACAATTTTGGTTGACAGTTTCTAATAGAAGATAGCATATATAAAGAAAAAAGAACTTATTGCTGGCGAAATACTATCTATCTATTTAATTAACAGAGTGATTTTTTTTCTGTCCGTAACGATGGAAAAAAAAATTCAAATATATCTATGAATTTTTTCTAACGGGGATAAACCAGTTTGTAGGAGTATACATGGAAATCTGTATTCGTGATGAGAGGTGGTGAGACGTAGAGGATACTGAAAGAGGATCGGAACAGATTGTAGAGGAAGAAGAAGAAGAAGAAGAAGAAGAAGAAGAAGAAGAAGAAGAAGAAGAAGAAGAAGAAGAAGAAGAAGAAGAAAATCTTTCAGGCATACTTTCTATACATGATATTAAAATGAAAACTGAAAGTACGATTTGCCAGGAGCAAAACGTTTGAATATTAAATTCTGTTCGTGTTTATTTCGTATGGAACAATGGTGAACAGATTCCAGCCACGGAGAGAAATATTTATTTGATAAATAATGATAGAATTTGTTACTTAGTTGCAAAAACGTATCATATTTTCCTGTTACTTTTTACGTACGTACGAGTCCATGGTTAAGGACAGAGAAACAAACAAAAACACATCATACAAAGTGTAGCATTAAAAAACTTCTGCCTACTATGAGATCTTTGTTAGCTCAGTCGGTATAGCAGAGTGGACGCGGGTTCGATCCCCGTACGGAGTTCGTTTCT
>VCCN01007368.1:974154-991177 GCA_006491835.1 Architeuthis dux
GGGATTTATCGTTCACTATTGGCGTTTTTTAACAAATCTTAAGCATATACGGGGAAACCAAAAAATGGTTTCTACAGACTATATATTGAATCAAGGTACACCTAAAATGCCCCAACTTAAAGAATGCGTAAACATTCCGTCAGAAGAGGCTTGTTTTGCTCGCCGGATCGATACGTTCGCTAGAGCAGGCAGTCCTGCGTTCCTTCACTTCTTTTCCTAGAACTACACTACTGCCTATAGATAGTCTTTCTTTTGTATTCCTTTTTATGGGAACTGGCCTATTTTCGGCACAGTTATGCATTTCGTGATCGCTAAGTGAAGATATAACCCACCCCAACGGTTTTTGAAACGAACCGTCTAAGAACTGCACCATAAGTAACGATTCTCTCTCCCCCTCTCTCCCCCGTCTCTCTATTAGAAACCGTCAACCAAAACTCTCAACATCAACATACTAAGCATAAAATAGGTTTATGCAGTTTTTAAGTGAGTCTGTCTGGATGGCTGGCTACATATGTATCAGACGTGCAAGCCGCACCAATGGAGCTAGATGGCGGAAAATTTAAACATGTACTCTGTATTCTGTTTTGAAAAACGGTTTTATTTGTTTTATTTTACATCACCCCCAATAGTTTTTTAGTTGTGGGTTTAATTTGAAATGTAAATTCATGCTACATTTGTCCCTTAGTTTGTGTCTGGCATTATTCACGTATGTTTTTTTTTAAATTCGAACTTTTTTAATGATCACCGCCCAACAAAAGACGAGAGAAGTAACTTATTCATTGATCGCCCCTTTTCCCAATTTATTTTATTGATCACCCTCAACATGACATGCTACCAAAACACGTTGGTCACATGGTGGTTTCTATTGAATGACTAACCGGACCAGTTTTATTACTAGGGTAACATAGATACACGCAGAGTATCGATCTATTTACTCCTCCTAGACTTACACAGACTGTTTACATATATCTACTTATATAATACACCACGTGATGGACTATATTCACTGTATGTAACCGGCCCTGTCGGCTGGGGCCTAGAATACGCCGACTGCATCCCCTGCAGAGGGGTAACCCCCTCCCCAAACAGGGGCCACCTGTTCTTTCACCAAAGTCGCAAGACAATTGAAAAAAATGACCTTTCACCAAAGTCGCAAGAAAAAAAAACCTCCGACTTGGCATTAAATAACCCATCAAGGGCTGATATGCCGCTAAACAAATCAATCAATCAATCAATCTGTCTGTAACATTTGTCAAGGGAGATAACAATTAAATGCTTATTGTAGAGTAACCTCCCTTATTTATTCATCTATTTATTGCAAATGCGTAAAAGATCCGTAGTTCATTCTGGTTGAACATAAACAAGAAAATACAAAGCAACATTTGTTTTTCTACCGTAACAACAAGAACAAGAACAATCCTCACCTAATTTTCCAAATCTGGAGTTGACTTTGTTTTTCTACCGTAACAACAAGAACAAGAAGAATCCTCACTTAATTTTCCAAATCGGGAGTTAACTTTGTTTTTCTACAGTAACAACAATAGCAAGAATAATCCTCACCTAATTTCCCAAGTTGACTTTGTTTAGTTCATTCTGGTTGAACATAAACAAGAAAATACAAAGCAACACTTTTTTTCTACCGTAACAACAAGAACAAGAACAATCCTCACCTAATTTTCCAAGTTGACTTTGTTTTTCTACCGTAACAAGAACAAGAACAATCCTCACCTAATTTTCCAAATCTGGAGCTGACTTTGTGTTTCTACCATAACAACAACAAGAACAGACGTGCAGGCCGCAACAATGGAGCTAGATGGCTGAAATTTTAAACATTTACTCTGTATTATGTCTTGAAAAAAAATCCTCAGCTAATTTAGGGGAGTAAACTCTTCACTGTTTGTCTGTCCCGTCGCGTTAAACCAAACTGATATGTAAAGTTAACATTCGCCTACCGTGAATTTGAAATCACGACAAACTGATTTGTAAGCGGCTCTCTTACCGTCTGAGTTAAATTGACAAGTCTTACATATCTACGAAGATGTATCACACATACACATACATTTATACTAAAAATATATACAATGTTGTATTCATTATATATACAATAGAAAAGTTGCAGTAATCATCTTCAGTCTGAATAGAAGTAGGAGCGGAGTTTGGCTCTGCAGCAGCCAGACTTGTCGGACCAATGATTCATGAAACCGCTGAAAACATATTATTAGAAAATATTTCTGTTTGGGGTACCTCTTCTTAACTTATTTTACGCAAATGACTTTGTAGTCGATCAGTGTCTGATTCCAATCAACGCAGTTCTTTTGTGCTGCACACGTTTCCGTTGCGGTAAACGAGCCCACACGTCTGACCAGAGTTTAATGTCTCGGAAAATAAGATGTATGATGCAAATGTGGTAAGTGTCAAGAACTAAATGCTTGCGATATCGCCGTTTACTCAATAAAGGACAGTCATTCATTGGTGAGAGTTAAAGTGTAAGCTTGCCTTTCTTTTCACACCTGAATCAAATCATGAGATGGTGAGATCTTAAATCTGATATAACGTTCAGCCACTGATATTATTGTTGGACATATAACTGGCCGATGCTTCGTCCTGTCGCCTTCAAATTCTGGCTATTTGTGACCAGATACGATGTCATAGCTAAGGACGGTTTACTTAGGCGAGATATTGCTTTGCGGAGTCGTCAATCTGGCTCAGTTTTCGTCCTGTCGACTCAAGACGAACGGAATGAGGATTTGTCCAGCGACAAGATCAAGCTTGCTCTGATGCCCTCGCGACACTAGTTGATGGGACTAAAGAGATTTTTGGTACCGCCCACATGTACAAGTGTGGGACCCCACATTAAATAGACATTGTTACACATTCTTCTCCCGTGTGTGTGTGTTTTGGAGGGGGTTGGGGGCTTGGTAAATCAATACATGGTCCAGGATTCGTGCTGTAGCCTAAAAAGAAAGTAAAGTACGCCGAGGCAGTGTACTGAAATACAATCGGGTTGTGTATTCGTGTGTTCGCTTAACAGAAGGAAGGAGGATACAGGACAATGAAAATGTGGGGGGGGAAGTATTATTAGCTGGAGGGTGTCAGGTCCCGAAGCTAGATTTGGGTCAAACGGTTGACAAGGTCACACGGAAGTCAGAACAAAGAAAATGCGTTCGATTAACCAGGGTGTTTTTAAGAGTTCGCTCTGATTTCAAATCGGGTGGCAGTTAGGTAGTTAGTTAGTCAGTTCGACACACAGAGCGAAGGGGTCAACAGCTAGGTGCGGGTCTCCTCACCCGTCAGGTGAAGGAAGGGAGGGAGTAGGAGGAAGAAACCAGGCTCCTTGATTTGAACTGCTATCACGCACCGTCAGTCATATAGTAATGTAACTAGGGAAATTACAACGAAACAGAATACAACACCCTGTTTGATCCGCGAACCGGCCTTGCATCGAAGCTGTCAACGGAAATAAACGGAACCACTTTCCGTTTTTTAAATCACTATATTTTGTCGGCTTTCTCTCCGGCCACGTGGGAGAGGCTTTCTCCGGTATGGACCAAATGTTTTGTTTCCCCCCACAGAATGTTCGCTCCACTAAATACACAAGCCTGCGATGAGACGTTTCATAGACGAGAAGAAATGCTGATTATACTACAGCAGCACTCCCAATTGCCCATTATGGGGAGGCTCGTGGGTCGCCCTGACGCGTTCGTGACTTTGTTCCCGGGGGCTGGGCAGTTTTTGCTCTTGCCCACATGTTCGCGTGTCGCCGCTCACATCAAACTTGATCTCACAATCTGCCTCGTAGGGAGTCGAATAAATATCTATAATAATGGGATCCCGGTCATAATGTGTGTAAAAGACTAAAGGTTATTCCACTTGTAAGATCTTCTTTGAATTTGGGAGTCCGGACATACATGAAAATAATCCCTTACGAAACACAATAATTTTATTAAAAAACTACAAAAAACAATAATTTATTTTAATACAAACAATTTAATAATAATTCGATGCACACTTTTATACAAAGATATTTAATAATTTATTATACACACAATAAACTATGAAAATGAAAAATATTGAAAATTATTTCCAATTTCAGTGTTCTAGACGTTATAAATATTAAAATTCTAAAACTTCAAAATTTAAAAAATCCCTTAAAATTTTAAAATTAACGTTTTTATGAACGTAGTTCCATCTTGTGTATTGGTGTATGTCTTTTGATGTACATGTTACGGCTGTTTAGGCCATTTTCGACATCTTAACTGTTAGAACGTGAACATCTCGTAAGCGTTTTGTAGGCGTGAGCATTATTAAATTATTTTTGATTGGTCAAACAGTTTCAAATTGAACCAATCAAATTGAATCTCTTAAAGAGGCTTCAGTAGTCGTAATGTCCGTTTTCAACATCTTAACTGTTAAAACGGCTTAGTTTATTATAAATAGTTTACAATTATGCAAGGGGGATAACTTTTAGTCTTTTATGCACATTACGCCCTGAGCCCACTACAAGAGCTGTTGTCAACGGCCTGTAAGTGTTCTGACTCAACCACAAACGACCAACATCCTCCGTCATAACAAACTGGAGACAGGAAAAACCTAATAAAATAACTTGTTTTTCTAATTGAACTCATGAGTGGTTATCTGGATCATTTAACACATTCGATGTTTATTCAACTCAATCTTTTCCTGTGCTCGAGTATCTAAAATCTATATTACTACTTTGGAGTGTGTCCAGATTTCTCTTTTGTTGTTACAGTGTTCTGAACATAATTGATACAATTCCGATCCCCAGAATATTGTTTTAGAATTCAGACAAGATTTATCCATTCCCGGTGAGCAGTCCGGTTTGCGATTATGAAACTGACAGATCTGGTTGGTTACTCAATAGAAACTGTCAAGTGATCAACGCCTTTTAGCAGCATGCCGTGTTGAGGGTGATCAACTAAAAAATTGGAAAAAGGGGTGATTGATTAATAAGTTACTTCTCTCGGCTTTTGTTGGATCTCAAGAAAGTCCGAATTTTCACAAAACAAGCGTGATCGCAGCCGGACTCAAATTAAGGGGCCGATTTAGCAAAAACATTGTAAATTGAAACCCCCACTAAATCCTATTTGAGGGGGTTAAAAACAAAAAAAGAATTCTACACATA
Source organism: Architeuthis dux (assembly GCA_006491835.1). Taxonomy (NCBI): domain Eukaryota; kingdom Metazoa; phylum Mollusca; class Cephalopoda; order Oegopsida; family Architeuthidae; genus Architeuthis; species Architeuthis dux. The sequence continues at coordinate 979,298 of VCCN01007368.1, forward strand.
ATAAGGAGTAAATGTTTACATTTTCAGCCCTCTAGCTCCATTGGTGCGGTCTGCAAGGCGCGACACGTATATAGATAGCCAGCCAGCTAAACCCACTTAAAAACTGAAGAAAGCCATGTTATGGTGACAGTTTTGGTCGATGGTGTCTAATATACAAGGTTAAGTGGGCACCTGCCGTAGATCGATGAATAGCGTGTCCCTCTCGTATAAATAGTGAGTTCTATCTTTATTGTGTCCCTGGCTGAGTAAATATTTCATGACGTTAGTTTAAATTCATTGTAAGATATGTACGAAGTTGGATTACATCGTTTACATTACAACACATACACATTATAGAAATGTATTGCAAATTAGGAAGAAAGGGATTGTCAGTGGTCAGGAATTAATGTAATCGTTACTAACAGAATAGAGCTATTATCTATAACATTATTTATTATCTATTCAATTATTTACTTCAACATTTGATGTACGACATTTACACCAGATCGACTTATACACGCGTAATTACAATTGGTATTTAATAACAAAGGAACGTCCCACGGGTTCGGTCCGAGTGAATGGCGGAATATTCATTCATTTTTTGTCGCTCACAGCCAGGCCAGTCAGAGTGTTTGGGGTAGGGGTTGGGGAAAGGGGACTCTGGCTTGCGATATTGAGCGTAGTGTAGAGATCGGTCTCCTCCTTAGGAGGATTAACGCGATCGCCATGGGAGGCTCTATGCATGATCCGTACGACACCTGGTATTCCTAGATGGTCACCCATCAGGGTACTGACCAAGCTCAACGTTGCTTGACTTACGAAAACCTTAAATGTGGAGATTTGTATCCAGTTTAGTTTCGTACAAGGAGAAAAATGATTCAACCCCATTGGTGTCTATATCCACGAGGTTGCCTTATCTGCTTTATATCATTAATAACCGCTACCCACAACACTGGTTTATTGCTGGGTTTAGGTTATTCATGTGAATTAAACACAGTAGGAAAAGACCAGATACAAGATGGAGGGATGAAATAGAAAGGTTTGCCGGCGAGACGTGGCAGAGGTTAGCACAATCTAGGTCGTCATGGAAGGAGATGGGAAAGGCCTTTGTCCAGCAGTGGAACTAGAATAAAGGATGTGAAAGTGAGAAAGAAAAACGAGAAGAATTCTAGTCCCTCTCCCACATCTGTTCTCCTCTTTCTCTCTTACACCCTCCTTTCTTCTTCTTCTTCTTCTTCTTCTTCTTCTTCTTCTTCTTCTTCTTCTTCTTCTTCTTCTTCTCTTACTTGTACATCCCTTCTTTTCGTTTCTTTCACATGTCCCTTCTCACATCCCCCCCTCTCTCTCTCTCTCCCCCTCTCTCTCTCTAATAATCTCCCTAATCTTTAATCGCCACGGATTCCTGTCATCCCAGATTAACCCATTGCCGTCGATTATAAACTCCCATCAATCTATTTAGTCGCTTGATTTCTGCTCAAGCCCCGTTTGATAACTACAAGCCAAACCCGATGATTGATTGGTCGTTAAGCGATTGATTGGAAGAAGAATTAAATCATGAATTGAATTGAATTGAAGGATAATCAAAAACTAGCATTCCAACGGAAATTATGAATCACCGCCAACCATATATGCTGTGTTGGGGGTGATCAATTAAAAAGTTGGAAAAAGGGATGATCAATGAATGTTATTTCTCTCGAACTTTTGTTGGGCGGTGATCACTAAAAAAAAGTCTGAATTTTCAAAATACAAGCGGGCACAAACTAGTGACCAATTTAGCATAAACTTTCATTGAAAATTGAACCCCCTTCTAAAAACTATTTCTACTATGAACGGTTAGGGCTGGGTGAAGTCCAGATACATTGTAAATTGTAACCCCTACTAAAAGAATCCATTGTTCCTTCTTATTGAGGGGTGTGTGTGTACAACATTTCAACGTTCTACTATGAACGGTTAGGGTTGGGCGAAGTCCGGATACATAGATAGATACATAGATACATATAAATGTCAGAACAAATGAATAACCTAAACCCAGCAATAAACCAGTGTTGTGGGTAGTGGTGATTAATATCTTTTTCTATTTCTATTTTCTAAAATTGAATAGATATTATGATTGATACATGCTAAGACTGACAATCGGGGTGACAACATTTTGGCGCTACTGCTTGGATACGTGAACATCGTTTCCCCCAACTGCTCGAACTCTAGTTCGAAGAAGTCAGACGTCCCAAAATAAGTTCCCCATGACCACAAAGAAACCGCCGTCTTCGAAAATTATCGCTAAGTCCGAAACTATGTTTCATTCAAATGTTATATAGGCCGGGAAGAATTCGCTGGACTTCACTATAAAGGAAACACGAAGACTTGCTTATAAAAATATCTGGACATATTTTTATTACACAACATACATCATTGTCGGACGGAGAGTGAAGAGTGGGAGAGAGATAAGACAAGGAGAACCGCCAGGCTGTCCCCAGTAGGGACAGCGGTCTCGGGCCTTAACGGCTCCGCTGATGTCTGCGTCTTCTTTGAGTGTCGAGATTTATGTCCGCTTCCCAGGGAGGGATCACTGTCTTTCAGCTCCGCTTTATAGTTTCTCTAAGGCCTACGTGGTGTGAATCACGGTGTCAATGACCGGTTCCCATTTCCTGTTTTGAACACTGACAATATTTAGACAATATACCCATCTCCCGAGGTGACTGAGTTCACCCACATTTCCACCACAGGTGTCCGGATACATAAATCATAACACAAAGAAAAGTGAATAAACCTTAAATACGCCCGCTCGAAATACAGTCTTGTTCTTTTTCATCAGAAGACTTTGCAGGTACACACATCACGGTACACTCAATCTTCTCCATTAATCATTTTGGACAACCGATAATGAACCATTGTCAAGATATCTTAGAGAGCGCCGGGAAGGCTGAGCTCATGCTTTTCCTCAAGAGAATTAGTCTTGAATACAAAGTAAGTGACCAATTTAGCGTAACGTTATATTGTAAATTGAACATTTCACTAAAAAACAAAAACAAAATGTTTTTCTAGACATAATAAGGAATACATGTTTAAATTTTCAACCATCTAATAATATTGGTTCGGCTTTGTACGCATTATACATACATAGACAGGACAGCCAGCCAGACCCAGTTAAAAACTGAAGAAACCTATGTTGGTAGTTTTGGTGTCAGTTTTGGTTTACGGCTTCTAAAACTTCCGAAGTCAAGAAAATAATCTTTGAACAAACAACGGCTTAAAAAAAACTTAAACAATCCTGGCTGCTGCAGGTTCAGACTCCACTTCAACTTCTATTCAGACTGAAGATGATTAGTGAAACCTTTGTATTGTATATATAATAAATAAAAAATTATGAAAATATATATTTTTTGCATGAATGTATTTATTTATTAGAATGAAATAAACCATTGCGTATTTGTAACATAACTTCTGGTAGATATATAAGACTCGTCAGTTTGGCTCAGTCGGTAAGAGAGCCGCATACCAATGATTTGGTCTAACGTGGCGGAGCAGACAAACAGGGAAAAACAAAGTCAATTCATATCCGAGGAGTGGCAATCAAATAACTGGACTGGGATTACGTACGTCTGTCTGTCTGTCTGTCTGTCTCTCTAACACACACACGTCTTAAAAGGGTTAAAAATATCCTCTTGTTAAGCTTTAAAATAGTCTTCACCTTTCAATAAAGAAATTAATAATTGACTTTCAGAGTTATTTTAGTTATGTGGAGACGGCAGTGATTAAAGATTCAATTCTTTCCAAAAATATCAGAAACGACCTTTTCGATTGATAACACGTTGGCGTTGAAGGGTTAAACGGGTTTCTTTAGTTGAAGCTTTGCCAATTAATTGCTGAACCAATGCCTTTCATAGCTTATATACACAAAGCTGCGATCAATGAAGATGTTTTTCCGCGCAAGTGAGAGACAAATTCATCTCGAGTTCAAATTACCTTTCGGGACCTTACTTCATCTAAGCTTCTCTTTGCCCAGCAAGAACTGATTGCAAGCCGATATTTACACTGTGATGTTTTTGCAGCTACTCAAATGTACAGATTAGAATCTACTTACTATTTGTGTTGCTTTTTATCGAAACTTTTCTCAGACCGGATGAGAGGCAGGATGGCAGGAACTGAACTTGTAGTTTTCAAGGGGGTGGGGAACACCGACACAGTTTCGTTGCAATGGGTCCAACGGTACATCAATGTTGCAGCACCGGAACGATTCCTTCAAGGGACACTTTCTCGCTTATCGCCGGTAAGCTATCACGAACTCCGAGCCGATACAACGTTATTCCCCGTACAGGTACACTCCAACGTGGCTTCCACTAGCGAGCCAAGAACACCCTGATGAGCCGTTGCCACCTGGATTTTTATAACCAAAAGCTCGCCACAACCGGTTTGCTAGCGCTCAACATACGGTTCACCAACGCTCCGCCTCGTCTATATATGTCGACGACCCCTTCTCTCGGCTTTCGCTTCCTGGACCCCCCACAAGACAGACGGCAGGCCACCTTCTCTGGGCAAGTTCAAATCAAAGAGGTAAATAGTAGCATAGCAATTACAGAAAGTTGTTAATACTGATTTAGGGAGTAGTAATTTTAATCTTCAGACCCACATAAAGTGACGACTGGATCATTCATTCACAGCACTTTCCACATAATTCATTTCCGATTCAGAAATATCATCTTGAGTTGTGAGTTCCTTCATCACTCCATAGGATTGTCAAGCATTTGTTGAATGATATTCACACTATCAGTTCGTGCCATTGGTCATTTTCACCAACACACACACACACACACACACACGAACATATTTCAGTAAAAAGTCGCAGGAGGAAGGTCAGGCGAATAGGGTGGGTGGAGAATGGTTACCGTGTTATTTGAAGCCAGGAACTGCCCGCCAAGAAAGCAGTCTCGGCACAAATGCGTCTCATGTCCAACACGTCCGGCAAAATGCGTTGAACGCTCCCGTGCGACAGTCCTACGATATCACAAACAGCATGGATAGTTAGTCTACGATCTGCAAGGATCCGGCGCACTTTTTCAGCGTTTTCTGGTGTTGTGCTCGTCGACGGTCGTCCAGAAAGGTCACCGTCTTCGACGGACGTTCGCCCTTCCTTGGAGCGCTTGTACCAGAAAACCGTTCTGCTTCGGGACATGGCATTGTCACCAAAGGCTTCCTGAAGCAACCGGCAAGTTTCTGCAGTCATCTTGTCGATCTTGAAGCAGGACTTGGTGCTGTTTCTTTGCTCCCTCAGAGCCGACATTGCAAACCGCCAAACCACGTCCAATCACGGACACGGCCGTTGGCACACTGATGCACGGAGGATGCTACTGGCTCCGGCTAGTGGCAGAAGGCCGAACTGCATGCGGTTTGCTCCGACTGTTCAAATTGCTGGAACTTCTTGGTAGCACCTCTTAAAAGAAATCACGCGTGACACATACATAGCCAGGAGAGCCAACCAGACTCACTTAAAAACTGAAGAAACTTATGTTGGCTGTTTTGGTAAGAGTTTTGGTTTACGGCTTCTAATACTTCCGTTTGAACAAACAACAGCTTAGAATCTCTCGTAAGTGGGCCATAATTCTCTTCGATAAAAAAAGCCCAACTTAAATAAGCCTGGCTGCTGCAGGTTCAGAGTCCACTCCAACTTCTATTCCGACTGAATTTGATTAGTGAACCTTTTGTATTGTATGTATAATAAATATAAAAATTATAAAAAATATATATTTTTAGTATAAATGTATTTATTTATTAGAATGAAATAAGCCCTTGCGTATCTGTAAGATAAATTCTCGTAGATATATAAGACTCGTCAGTCTGGCTCAACCGGTAAGAGAACCGCATGCCGATCACTTGATTTGGTCTAACGTGACGGGACAGACAAACAGTTAAGAGTTTACTCCTATGAATCAGGTGAGGATTGTTCTTGTTGTTGTTACGAGGGAAAAACAAAATCAATTCATATCCGAGGAGTGGCAATCACATAACTGGATTGGGATTACGTAAGTCTCTCTCTCACTCTCTCACACACACACACACGTCTTAAAATGGTTAAAAATATCCTCTTGTTAAGCTTTAAAATAGTCTTCACCTTTCAATAAAGAAATTAATAATTGACTTTCAGAGTTATTTTGGTTCTGTGGAGACGGCAGCGATTAAAAATTCAATTCTTTCCAAAAATACCAGAAACGACCTTTTCGATTGATAACACGTTGGCACTGAAGGGTTAAACGGGTTTCTTTATTTGAAGCTTTGCCAATTAATTGCTGAACCAATGCCTTTCATAGCTTATATACACAAAGCTGCGATCAATGAAGATGTTTTTCCGCGCAAGTGAGAGACAAATTCATCTGGAAGTTCAAATTACCTTTCGGGACCTTACTTCATCTAAGCTTCTCTTTGCCCAGCGAGAACTGATTGCAAGCCGATATTTACACTGTGATGTTTTTGCAGCTACTCAAATGTACAGATTAGAATCTACTTACTATTTGTGTTGCTTTTTATCGAAACTTTTCTCAGACCGGATGAGAGGCAGGATGGCAGGAACTGAACTTGTAGTTTTCAAGGGGGTGGGGAACACCGACACAGTTTCGTTGCAATGAGTCCAATGGCACATCAATGTTGCAGCACCGGAATGATTCCTGGCAGGAACTGAAAATGTGAATATCATTCAACAAATTCTTGACGATCCTAGCGATGATTGAGTGCTGAAGGGACAACACACATAAACAGAATATGAATAAAGGAATAAAGAATATGCCCCCGGTGAAACTGGAACTCGGGTACCTCTATTACAGAAGGAAGCTGGGTATCTATCCTACCGCACTTGCCATCTGAGCTACGGGGACTCACATGACAAGCATGTCCAAAACAGACCTTAAAGCTCGCTACCGGGGGCTTATTCGTCGTCCTGATCCTCGGTGTTTATTTACTCAAATTGCGATAAAAAGCAACAAAAATATTAAGATGGAGGTAAAAGATGGGGCATAACATTTATTTTTTAAATTGTTAATAATGATTTAGGGACCAAAGTTCAATTCATCTTAGACCTACATATCCCATAAGAACACAGACGCATTTCTACTTGAAGGAACATTATGTGGGATTATGAGTAGGCAAATTGTCACACAGTCACATGGCTGCACCAGGATGTTCATTAGATGTCACTTAGTACACTCCATGAGTTAAAATCAAGTATAACATATAATATTATATAAGAGACTGTGCAGATCAATTAAAATGTATGTGACACCGGTGTCACAGTGGGTTCTTATGGGATATACTGACGGTTGGATCATTCATTCACACCATTTTCCACAGCATTCATTTCCGATTCAGAAATATCAACTTGAGTTGTGAGTTCCTTCACCACTCCATCGTCGCTAAGATTGTCAAGCATTTGTTGAATGGTATTCACACTATCAGTTCGTGCCATTGGTCATTTTCACCGACACACACACACACACACACACGCGCGTGCGCGCGAACATATTACCGTAAAAAGTCGCAGAGGGGAAGGTCAAGCGAATAGGGTGGGCGGAGAATGGCTACCGTGTTACTGGAAGCCAGGAACTGCCGGACAAGAAAGCAGTCTCGGCGCAAGTGCGTCTCATGTCCAACACGTGCGACAAAATGCGTTGAACGCTCCCGTGCGACAGATCTACGATATCACAAACATCATGGATAGTTCGTCTACGATCTGCAAGGATCCGGCGCACTTATCGTCCTGAGACGTGCGTTCCTTCAGCACTCCAACATCGATAAGTTCGTCAAGCATTCGTTGGACGATATTCACATTATCGGTTCGTGCCATTGGTCCTTTTCACCAGCACACACACACACACACACACACACACACACACACACACACACACACAAAACAAAACAATATACCAGCAAATATACTGATGTTAATATAATACAAGTTAGATTCAAGGCCCCCAGATAAGGATTTTGTAAAATTATTTTACCATTCATATTTCCGCACAAGAGAAGGTAAGCGATGGAGAGTATAGGCAAAAATTGCTAATAAATGCTACAATGCCAACATTAAAAAACTGATTGAATCTAAAAAAAAACAAAACACAAAAACAATAACTAACATGACTGGCTGCTGCATGGATTTATTAATAAGATCAGCCCATGCGCATGCGTATGATAAACTTTAATTAATATCTTAGACTGTCAATATAGATCAGGCAGTAAGACGCAGTTCAAATCACGGTAGGGGAATTGGGATGTTACATACCCAAATTTTGGCGAGGATTGTTCTTGTTACATAGGTAAGTAAAGTCAACTCTGACTTTGTCCTGGTGTTTGGCAACTGATATAATTACAGTTTTTCTCCCCAATCATTGAAGTTTTGGATTTTAAAGGAAGCAATGATCTTAAATTGTCATAATTTTGGGGATGATTCATTTTCATTATTAATGTTGACTAGTTTTCCCTACATTATGGTTTAAATATTAATAGTGAAATATTAATCAAATATTAATACTAAAAACGAGTTTAATACACAAATGTATATTGCTTCAACCTTAATGTTGCTTGGATATACAGTACCGCCCATAAATAGGTACACCCCTACCATCTGTTAATAGAATGTTAATTGTCTTCTAAACCAAACATAACAAGATCTTATTATTTTTACTGGAACATTACACAATCAAAACGGATATTATCAGGTATTATTTATGACCAAACTCTCCAGCATTGAAATTATATTGCCGAAGTATTTGTTCATAGTAGTGTACTCATCTGTGGACAGCAACATATTCATATTTTTGGCAACAGAGTTTCAATGCTGTAGAGTTTGGTCATAAATAAAACCTGATAGTATCAGTTTTGATTGTGTAATATTCCACTAGAAATAATAACATCCTGGTACGTTTGGTTTAGAAGAAAATTAACTGTCTATAGACTGGTGGTGGGGGTGTACTTATTTATGGGCCATACTGTATACACATATTTACATATAAAGCCACTGACATCCTGGAGACTAAATTAGGCTGTTAGAAAGACGGACAGACAGACACGAGTGCATACAGTATCGCCATAAAATTACAGCTTATGTTGCCGTCCAAAAATGAGTACACACCTACGAAAAAATATTTTTGGCAACAGAGTTTCAGTGCTGTAGAGTTTGGTCATAAATAATACCTGATAATATCCGTTTTGGTTGTGTAATGTTCCACTAGAAATAAGATCCTGCTATGTTTGGTTTAGAAGAAAATTAACTTTCTATAGAATAGTGGTGGGGCTGTACTTATTTATGGGCGATACTGTATACACATAGATTTACATACAAGCCACTGAACTACTGGAGACTAAATTAGGCTTTTAGTTATTTGAAACATTATATTTACTTTGATACATTTACCACTGTGTTCTTTTCAAATAAGAGATAGTCATTGAAATCTATTTTTATAATACACCACGTGATGGCATATATTTCTGTCTCAAGGAAGATAACAATTAAATTCTAATTACAAGTGGTCTTCCTTATTTATTTATATATTTATATTTTGAAGATGCGTAAAAAATCCGGGTTCATCCAGGTTGAATATAAACAGAGCAACATAATGTTTTTAAATATTTTACAAGTACAGGGAAATTGCAAAATTATTCAAATACCGTCGTCATTTTTGATGGCATGCGTAAACTAGTGAACTAAATAAAATACTTAATCTTAAAGATGTCTAAATAACTGACGACAGCAACATTTCTGTAGACCTGTTTGGGACATTTCTGTTTATAGATAAGATCTCACAATCGACAGCTGTGTTCAAAAACTCAGTGATATTTTTAGGCTAGAACTATTATCTTTAGACGTTCGTTCATTCAACGCTTTAGGATCGTCACGTAGAACGATATTTACGTCCTCGATGCCACAAATAAAGCGTCTTCCATTGGTGTGTTTACCGGTCACTGTGGCCCAATCCACCACCGAATCACGAGGAACGATATTTACATTCTCGATGCCACAAATAAAGCGCCTTTCATTGCCTCTTTTTACCGTGCTCGCCTTCTGTTCCATGGGCCGTGGTTAAATCCACCGCCGAATCACACCAAAGACTTTTTAAAATGGTACCCAATGCCTCTCCGCTAAGCACTCAGCACAGGGACCAGGATTGAGAAACCAATCATTACGGCTAAATCACCTTGGATACACTGGTTCTCGTAAGATCACTGAATTTAAGCAACGTCGAGCCTGGTTAGTCCCTCGATGGTAGACCATTGGGGAATACCCGGTGCCGTAAGCGGAACGAAGATTCGACAGGCCTGACAATTTCCCGTATATACCTAACCCTGCAATATCCTCGATGGGGATATAAGCGGAGAACAAAGATACATACGAAGTGCTGCCCAACATTTCCAGTAAATAGTAAATGTTTAAATTCTCGTAAGATCACCGAAGTTAAGCAACGTCGAGCCTGGTCAGTATCTAGATGGGTGAAAAAATATCTGTTTTTGGATTGGATTTGTCAGAAAGAAATGCAACACAATTGTCTGAAATCAGTTATAGATAAAAAAATTTTTTCAAATTCACAAACAATTTTATTTAAACTAGAAAAGTTAAAAGACTTAAAATTTTACTTACAATTGTAAGTTACAGATAATAATAAAGGTTTATTTCACAAACAAACAATTTTAAAACAAAGATATTTGTTGTTTGTTTTAAAATATTTATCCATAAAAATTACAAAAATTCTATTAAAAAAAGTAACGGCAAAGTTCCCAAACAAAAAGTATATAGTTTTATTGAATCTTATTTTATTTTTTCTATATGCTAATTATTACCTCCCATTGTTTACACTGGAAACAACTTTTTCAAAGACAAAAATCTCCGGTTCTAAATATGAAAACATAATTTTTAGATTGAAAAATTCTCCATTCATTTTTTTACGAATGGAATAAATATTTCTTACAATAAAAATAATTTTTATACAAGTTTTGCCTTTTCGTCAAAAGTTTGAGAAGTACCTAAATAGCTGAAAAAGGATTTGGGCCCTTCGCCGAATGATTGCCAACACTTTTAATATATTTTCGTTGCAGTAAATTCTTTTTAATTCTTAACCTTTTTGTAATTTTAGAGATCTCGGTAAATTATATCCCGATAAATTGTACAGCTCGATAAATGTCGGTAATTTGCTGTCGGTGAATCGTTGTCGGTGAATATTCCGCGGCCCAGATATATTATCGTTTTGTCTTATCCTTTCTTTCGTCTGATGAACAGTTACGTTTGTCACGTAGCATAAAACAATCAGTTCGCATAAGAAAATAATGGAATGTTTTCATAAATGGAAATGAAGCATCGAGTCTAGACGAAAACCTTCAGATTCGAGTACGATAAAAAAAGAAAGAAAGAACAGACACTAAAACAGGTCTGGTTAGTTACTCAATAGAAACCGTTACGTGACCAACGTCCTTTGGCAGCATGCAGTGTTGGAGATGACCGATTAAAAAATTAGGAAATGGGGTGATCAAGGAATCAATGAAGTTGCTTCTCTCGCATTTTGTTGGGCAGTGATCACTAAAAAGAAGTCTGAATTTTCAAAAAACAAGCGGACACAATCTAGGGAGCAGTATAGCATAAACTTACATTGCAAATTGAACCCGCCACTAAAAATCTATTTAGATGGTGAATTTAAAACAAAACAGACATTTCCAGACATAATAAGTTCATTTTGTCGCCTTTTGAATTATTTTCAAGCGTGAATGCTACCGGGCACAAACTAAGGGATCAATTTAGCATGAACTTACATTGCAAATTGAACCCTCCCCCCACTAAAACCCTAATGGGGCGGGGGTTCAAAAATATAAACAAATCGTTTTTTTTTCTAGACATAATCATCATCATCATCAGCCGTTATAAGTCCACTGCTG
>VCCN01007368.1:1057843-1069992 GCA_006491835.1 Architeuthis dux
GTGGATTCAAAACAGTTTCTGTCTTTGTTTAAGCACAAGTATACTTCACAAAGCTTGATGACCACATTGGTGCGGATTATGTTCTCTTTGTGGCTATAATAATATCAAATGACTATAATTTCAGGACAGACCTCGTAGCTGTGTCATTCACAAAACATAATTTTAACTAAGTAAAAGCAGTCTAATCAGCATGTTAACCGTTTTTGAGAGGAGACCTTTTAGACTGAGACTACTGTACATAGTTGATACAAATAAATAAGGTAACCTTTGGTTTGATGTACATAAACCTATACCGGTGTTTAACCGTTAACCTATTTAACCTAAAAGGCTCCAAAAGTCATACAAATGCACCAGACCACATTGGTGCGGATTATGTTGTCTTTGTGACTACAATATTTGCATGTGTCTGACGGGTCCTCAGGTGATAATATATTGTCAATTGCTCCATAAAGGGTTAAAGAAAGGAAACTTCCAAATTCCAAAGGTAATGTCAAGTCCATAAGAGTGAAAATAAAGGACCAACTTTCCTTATTTACTTCAGATGGTAAACTGCATTCGTGTAGGAACAAATCAGCAACCTTGAACTATTATTGTCAAATGTACAAACTCATTCTTCAGATGGTAATGGTAACATACATCAAGAATGTTGCGTCATTATATTATGGCACTATTGGCATACAGTTTTAAATTTTACTGTGTGGGCCAAAAAAGGCTAATTTAATGGTGTGTGGTATGCCTCAAAACAGTTTCTGCCTTTGTTCAAGTACAAGTGTTCTTTGCAAAGCTTGAAGATCACATTAGTGTGGATTATGTTGTTTTTGTGGCTACAATATTTGCATGTGTCATATATAGTCACTTGCCACATAAAGGTTTAACTTACAGAACAAAAGTAATACAGCGTAAACAAATACAAAATTGAATGATCTAGAAAGATAAAGCATGCTCAAAGAAGGAAGAGTGGAATTGTGCACATAATAGACAATTGCTTTGAAACATACCGAAAGGCTATTTTACGCCTGCAAAATACTGACGGTCTACACTTCATGATAGACAATGAAAATTGTCTCTTTCAAGTGTTTAAATAAGAACCGCTCGGTCGATGTACAAAGCAAGGGCGGTAAAACTGCTTTTGGCCAAAAGGGATTTGAATTTGTGTTTCTTTTTAATTATAATACGCTTCCTGTGATCTTATTTTAGGAGCTATCTAGTTTTAACTTTGTGAAAAGGTGTCTCTGCGTTTGTTCTAAATCTAGCGTAGATTTCATATTTTCAACACGTATTAGTATATAAACTGTTATTTTTGTTCAATTTGGACGCAGTAAAAAAGTTATACACAAGTGAAAACTACTCTTATTGTTATGCATTTTGTTTACGATGCTGAAAAAGCAAAAGCAGGACCAGACTATAGTATAGGGCAGTGGTTTCGAACCTTTGAAAACTCAAGGACCCCTTCTATAAAGGAAATATTCTGACGGACCCCTGTTTTTAGCATTTAGTTTTAGACTATAATCAATGAACTGCAATGATAAACAATTGTTGACCTTTAAAATCATATTTATTCTAAATAGTGGGGCCACTTAGCCAAATAATTATGCATTTTGTGATAAAAGCATATAATTTGGTACATTTATAGCAAAAGACATTACAAAGAAATTTGGATATTGAGCCATAATGAATTTTCAAAATGTTGCCCATGGCAGCCATTTCGAAATGGCTACTAGCGACAACTGTTTTTAGATCAATTTGCTTATCAGCAATGAATATAATATGATATTGAGGGATGTCCTCAATGCAAGTCATGGAAAATTCAAGATTGCGGCCATGACTGGTACGAAAATTGTAATTGCAATAAAGTTGCATAGGCTACTCTGACATGGATAATCTCGGTGATGTGATGATATTGATGATGGTGTTGGTGGTGATGATGTTGGTCGTGGTGATGATACAAATCATAAAATGTCATTTTAAGATGGCTGCCAGCGGCAACTGTTTTCACATCAATTTCCTTATCAGCGATGGATATAATATGATATTGGGACATAATTACATATTTAGTTGAATTTGTTTTACATAGTTTTGGGGGAATTGTCATTTGGAAAATAAATGCAAATCTTTGAATATTCAAGATGGACGTCATCTTTCAGGATGGTTGCACAATTCCAAACTCAAAATAAGTGATAAGAATAACAACTGAAACCTAGGCCCTATCGCAGGTAAGTCTATTCAGCACTCCCCTTCACAGTAGCAGACGACTGTGCAGTCGAAGGCAACCCTCGTTACATTTACAAGAGACATAACCGGACTGTGCTGCATCTGGTAGGCATGTCTAGAAAGGTCCATAGTAACACTCAGATGTCTTTGACATCTAAACAGTGAAGGTAGTTCTGGTGTTGACACCAGCATCTGACACCAACACATGGTGGAAGCTTCTGGGCAATTCTAAAGTTCCAAATTCGAATTCTGCATCATAAAGAATGTATGATTTAACACAGAGATCATTCATATCAGACTAGTTTATTGCAATTCTCATACCAGACATTGCCGCCATCTTGAATTTTCAATGATTTACATGTATTATCCAAATGACAATTACCAAGAACTATGTATGGTAAAAAATACAACTAATTATGTCCTCAATATCATATTATATCCATCGCTGATACGAAATCTATCTGAAAACAGGTGTCGCTGGTAGCCATTTTGAAATGGCTGCCATGAGCGACATATTGAAAATTCATGATAGCTCAATATCCACATTCTTTATAGAGGGGATCCTTGAGTTTTCAAAGTTTCGAAACCACTGTCCTATACTATATTATAGTCTGATCCTGCTTTTTGTTTTTCAGCATCTCAAGCAAACTTCGTGCCTTAGCAGTGATTGTCAACGTGTTTAGGGGGGTTCGCTTTTTGTATTTGGCCCTCAATCTAAATCATTAGTAATTCTTTCACATCTGATATTGGAACCCCGAGCTTTTCTGTTAGCCAATAACAGTAGTCTTCACTAATGTACAACTTTTTTACTGCGTCCAAATCGAACAAAAATAACAGTTTATATACTAATACGTGTTGAAAATATGAAATCTACGCTAAATCTAGAACAAGCATAGAAGCACCTTTTCTCAAAGTTAGAACTAGATAGCTCCTAAAATAAGCTGTCAGGAAGCGAATTAACATTACTTTCTAATTTTAATTCGCTTCCTGTGAGATTATTTTAGGAGCTATCTAGTTCTAACTTGTAACAAATTCAAATCCCTTTGAGCCAAAAGCAGTTTTACCACCCTTGCTTTATACATCATCCGAGCGGTGCAAACGCTTGGAAGAGACACTTTCATTGTCTATCATGAAGTGTGGACCGTCAGTATTTTGCAGGCGTAAAATAGCCTTTCGATATGCTTCAAAGCCAATGTCTATTATTTGCACAGTCCCACTCTTTCTTCTTTGAGCATGCTTTATCTTTGTAGATCATTCATTTTTGTATTTGTTTACCAAATTATAAGCTTTTATCACAACATGCACAATTGGATTGACATTTTCGGCTAAGTGGCCCCACTAAAATGGATTACATTTATTTTTATTTTAATATATGGTACAGGTCTGTGTAATTATAATTATGTTTTTCGATAGCTATATGATGGATGTTGTTGTTTTTCTGCCACAAGATTCGCAATGCCAGGTTTAGAGGGAACACTGCTGTGGACACCCGAGCATTATTTGTCGGAATCCCAGGGGTCTACAGACCCCAGTTTCGAAACCACTGGAGGGTGTTATGCTATTTTATGTTTTCCACTACCACTACTAATGCTACTACTACTACTACTATAAATATAGAGTGTAATTATTACCATATTTCACAATGTATAATCCGCATTTGAGCTAAAATATCCTGTTGCGTATTATCTATGGAAACATAATTATTATATATATTTGTATACACAATTGTATACATGGGATAATGCATTTTTTTATCGGGGATTAGGATTATCCATAGTATCCGATTATCCATTGTGAAATACAGTGCTAAATTAGTTAAATGGTCTCCTTCGTATTGAGTCTAGTGACTTTCTTGTATAATGTAAACGAATAGTCAAGCAAATATCTTTTCACGTTTTAGTGGTTTAAACCGGCAGATCTATTCCCTTATGAGGATTTAAATCGAGGGCTGGGATTGTTTTCGCTTTTTACGGTTAATCCTGCGTTTCCCGGGGAGAAATACCTTCGAATAAGGGAAGAACTCCCCCGATTCTGACCACTAACACGTGAAAAATGAAAATTTAACCATTTACTCCTTAAGATAGCGAAAGGAGTAGGACAAGGCGATACAATATCACCTAAACTATTCACAGCGAGCCTTGAAAGCATCTTTCGGAAAACTGACTGGGAGGGAATGGGCATAAACATAGATGGAGAATACTTCAGCCACTTAAGATTCGCCGATGACATCTCCATAACGTCGGAAACAACTGGAAAATTACAAAACATGCTAACTGATCTAAATAGGGAAAGTAAAAAAGTAGGCTTAAAGATGAACAGCACAGAGACAACAGTAATGTTCAAATATAAAATCCCCCCAAAGCCATAGAGATAGAAGGGGAGGCACTAGAAGAGGTTGATGAATAGATCTACCTAGGACAGGTAATAAAGCTAGAGAAAGACCATGACTGAAATAAAACGACGCATGACGATAGGTTGGAAAGCATTTGGTATGAATAGAAACATTCTGAAGAGCACCTTGCCAATGTGCCCAAAGCGTAAAGTATACAACGGTTGCATAATACCAGCCATGACTTACGGATGCGAAACAGGGAAATTAACAAAACGAGCTGAAAACCCACTTACAGGGAGCCATGGAAAGAGCAATGCTAGCGATAAGTTTAAGTGATAGAAAAATATCAACATGGATCAGAGGGAGGACTAGAGTGAAGGATATTATACAAATAATTAAGCAGAAAAAATAGAGATGGGCTGGTTACCTAGCAAAAAGAGATGTCAATAGATGGGGGGCAGACGAACCGATTGGTGCCCATGGGACAGTAAACGCAGTAGGAAAAGACCAGACACAAGATGGAGGGACGAGATAGACATGTTTGCAGGTAGGACGTGGCATAGGTTAGCACAATCATGGAAGGTGATGGGAAAGGCCATTGTCCAGCAGTGGACTTATAACGGCTGCAGCTGCTGCTGCTGCTGCTGATGATGATGATGATGATGATGATGTCTAGACAAAACGTTTGTTTTGTCTTTTGAAATTTCCCTCCTTAATAGTTTTTTAGTGTGGAGTTCAATTTGCAATGTAAGTTTATGCTAAATTGATCCCAAGTTTGTATCCACTTGCTTTTTTTAAAATTCGGACTTTTTTAATGATCACTGCCCAGCAAAACCCGATAGAAGTATATTATTCATTGATCACCCCTTTTTCCAATATTTTGCATGCTGCCAAAAGACGTTGGTCGCGTGATGGTTTCTATTGAGTGAATTACCAGAGCTGTTATATTATGTGTTTACATTATCACTGATACTCACTGTAAGAAAGGAAAACTGTACACCCATGCTACAAAAACCACTAAGAACAACAGACAGAGGTCACAGTCATAAATACCAAATCTACCACCACCCTAGTATTAGAGACAGATTTATGACATTTCATACTGGAACTCCCTTCCAGATATAACAGTAAACTCTGTTTCTATTAACATCGTTAAAAACAACCTATCAAAAGAAACTAGATTATCACACACACGGATAAACATTTCTAAAAATGCACACGCCTTAAATGCCAACACCTGTTACATCTGCTAGATGTAACTTCAGTTGGTCATGTTTTTTTTAGATATATTTGAGATATATTTCCCAAGGCTGATATTGAGTAAGCCTGGCTCAAGGTCATGTTTGTGCAGTACCCGCTGTTGACTAAGATTAAAGTGGAGTGGACCGGAGCTTTTAGAGGAGAATCTTTACTCACCCATTAATGTAAAATAATACAGGCAGTAATAATTTTGCACGCAAGCAGGGTAAGGTGAATATTTAGTGAACCAATCAAACGCCCTTCCACAGGGTTTTTGAAATCTCGTCAATGATTGGCCGAACCGTTAAACAAAGAGATTGATTCTTTTGGCGGTAGAATACGTTGGACAGGACAGCGGCAGTCGGCAAGGATTCTTGACCAAGGCAGACCTGGTTTGGGCTGCTCCGCCGCACATGGGGAGTAAACCAATCAAACGCCCTCCCACAGGGTTTTTGAAATCTCTCGTCAATGATTGGCCGAACCATTAAACATAGAGTTTGATTCTTTTGGCGGTAAAATACGTTGGACAGGACAGCGGTAGTCGGCAAGGAATCTTGACCAAGGCAGACCTGGTTTGGGCTGCTCCGCCGGACATGGGGAGGTAGACAGAGAGAGAGGTGGTTAGTGGGCGAAGGGAGGCAGACAGCCAACGACTATGATAGTAGGTCGCGTGGATTACATTGATAGTTTATTGAGAGTATTTCTTATTCAAGGAAAATTAGCGCTTTGTTGAAGTGTTGGGATTCGAACCTTCGTTGCATCCGAGAAGCGATTCCAGAAATAAATGAATCAATTCTAGCAGCTAACAGACGGATTCTGTTGTTTTATTTTCTCTCAAGACGGAGAAGTTCTGTGTAATTTAGAATCCCCCCCTCAGGTCTCCACCCGGTAGATATGGTATATTTGCCGTATTTTATATGTATCTCTCTCCTCTCTCCCATGTGTTCGGTGGGACATATTTTAGCCATGAACCTGCCTGGTCGGCGACTTCGCTGTGCCATCGTCTTTTCTGGGATTGATCGGTTATAGGCCACTGCAATAAGGACATGTACATGATGTGTATCATGCTACACTAAGATAAGTAGAATAACACAGATTGACGGGTGTTAAATTTATTTTTAAGAATATAAAAGACACCAGGGAGAAAAAGACTAAAAGAAGAAAAAGAAAAAAACAGAAACTAGAAAAAGCGAAAGATAAAAAGACTGGCTGCTGCACGGTCAAACTCCATTCCTACTTCTATTCCGACTGGAGATGATTCCTGCAAGTTTTGTATTGTATAAATAAAAAGAATTATACAAATATTTATTTTTCTATATTTATTTGAATGAATGAATGAATGAAATAATCCCATGCGTATCTGTATGATAAGTGTTCGTTAATATCTAAGAGTTGTCAGTTTAGCTCAGCCAGTAAGACACCTGGCTATCGATCACTAGGTCGTGAGTTTAAATCACGGTATGGGAATGTGGATTTTACATATCGGTTTATAACCCAAATGTTGGTGAGGATTGTTCTTGTTGTCCTTGTTCTCTTTGTTCTTGTTACGGTAAGACAACAAAGTCAACTCCTGACTTTGTCCTGGAGTTTGACAACAAAAGGAAATAAGACAAAAACTTGAAAAAAGATCCAAAAAGATTGGACGTCTTTCGAACTAAGAGAACTTAATTAAACGACCCCCCCCCCAAAAAAAAAACAACAATAAACAAAACCCTCATTGAAAACGGACGTAAGAGGGAGACTCTTTGTTGATCAAAGAATATTTGAACTCAAAGAACAGCGAATTAAAAGACATTAAGAGCAAAAAAGGAAGCAACCGTTTTGGATGGATGTTAGTGAAGCTTTGACGGGCCTAGCAGGACGGAAGTAAATAAAGAGAACTGTTCAAGTAACGCGAGGGAGGGTGGAAAGGAAGGAAACGAAAAGTCAAGAGGACTACTTGGATCGAGGGTGTGGCATTGAAACGCTCAAGTCCCATAAACTGTCCGTCACAGAGGCGACCCACCAAGCCATCGACCGCCGTCTCCACACATCCTCGCAGGACGAAGTCGAAGATAAAAAATAGAAAAAAGAACGGGGAAACAAGAAAAAGGAAAAAGAAAACAAAATCTCTTTGTTTTTGTTACACGTTTAAAAATAAGAAGAGTTGTTCATTTTCCAGTTATTTACGAAGCTTTGATAAGTCTTGCACAAGGGCACGAGAGTTGGGGGTACTTGTTTGGAATACTCAGAAGTTCAAATTTTGAAAGGGAGATAACTTCAGTAGAGACGCTTATATATGCTGCTGCTAAGGTTAGGGTTAGAATTAGGGTTAGGATTTGGGTTAGAATTAGGGTTCAGATTAGAATTAGGGTTAGGATAAGGGTTCGAATTAGGATTAGGATTAGGATTAGGGTGTGGGATATAATTAGTGTTAAGATTAAAATTAGGGTTAGGATTTGGGTTAGAATTAGGGTTAGGATTAGGGTTAAGATTAGAATAAGGGTTAGGATAAGGGTTCGAATTAGGATTAGGATTAGGGTTAGGATTTGGGTTAGAATTATGGTTAGGATTAGGTTTAGAGTTAGGGTTAGCATTAGGGTTAGGATAGGGGTTAGAATTAGGGTTGGAATTAGGGTTAGGATTATGTTTAGAATTAAGGTCAGGATTAGGGTTAGGATTAGGGTTAAGATTAGAATTATGGTTAGGATAAGGGTTCGAATTAGGGTTAGGATAGGGGTTAGAACAAGGGTTAGAATTAGGGTTGGGATTAGGGTTAGGATAAGGGTTAGAAATAGGGTCAGACTTAGGGTTAGGGTTAGGATAAGGGTTAGAATTACAGTTAGGATTAGCGTTAAGATAAGGGTTAGGGTTGAGGTTGCAATTAATAACAAAAAAGATTAAATATTTTCTTCATGTTTATAACACTAACATGAATATGCATTTGAAACTAATAACAAAAGATTAAATATTCTTTCCTTGTGATTTGTAAGAGTATGTAATTCATGTTAATAAGAAATCCCTACTGGTTATCTCCCTTTAAAAGATTTGAACGGCTTGAGTTTACAAACCTATTCCAAACAACTATCTTTTGTTGTACGTTTGAAAAAAGAATTGTTTATATTCTAGTCATTTACGAAGCTTTGGTAAGTCTAGTACAGGGCCACACGAGTTGGAAACGCAGTAAGAAACGAACCCACCACGAATTGGTCTTTAAGACGAGCTTGTTAATAATCGCTGGACGCCCAACTATGAACTGATTATCATCCTGTACAAGGACATAGTAGTGAGACATACATTGAAGTACAAACTCACTACAGCAGCAAATTAATATGTATGAGATACTTTCTAACCAACGCGCTACGGTAAGCGCCCCTTTTAGTTAGTTATTCACTAAGCCTTCAGACAACTGAAGACACATGACGCCAATTTCGAAGATCAAAAGAAAGAGAAAAACAACAAAGAGGTAATTACACATCAAACCGGCGTAAACTCGCCATTTTCGGATGGACGGCGTAAACTATTTGTTTCCTTTTTTTCTTTTTTAGCTCTACTGCGGTAGTTTGGTGCAGCATCTAGAGATCTGTTCAGGACATATCTATCTGAATTTCTGCGGCGAAAATACCATTGCGATAATGGAATGTTTGCTGCTTTCATTTATTCCGTAATTGACTTAAAGAGCCTTATCCATAACCCTAAACACTAACACTAAACCTAACTTTATAGTTTTAAATGGTCAATCTTTCTGCTTTCTTTTGTTGACTTGACGTATAGCCTTTGTAGTTGAATGTATTGAAATGTTTGTGTTTTTTAATATTCAAAAATACATTTTTAAATGGACAATATTTCTGCTTTCATTTGTGCCATAATTGACTTATATCCTTTGTAGTCGAATGTATTGAAATGTTTGTGTGTTTTAGTGTTCTGGATTACAGTTTTAAATGGTCCAAATAGTTTACGCCACTTCAATATATTAGATATACATAGTGACCAAGTTTACGCCGTTTCAGTATATAATTACCAACAACGGTTATACTCGGATCTAATCATAAACTGATCATTTGTTTATTATTTGCTGTCAGATAATCGAAGAGAAACGATGCCACTTTCCAAGCTAAAAACAAGGAGCAACCGTTTCGAAAGGATGTAATCAATTTATAATCAATAAGCAATCAGCCGGTGAAGCTTCGATGGGTCTAGCAAGCTGGACATGGATATGGATAACTGCTGAACTAAAACAAGGGTGGGTGAAACGGATGGACGAAAATCAAAGGCAAGGGTAAAAACCTCGCAGTCGTTGGATCAAGGGCGTGGCAGAAAAGCTCCAGTCCAGTGGTCTGTCCGTCAAAGAGGCGACCCACAACACCATCGACCACCTCTCCCACGACACCTCGCAGTACAAGTGGAAGATACAATTAAATATATATATATATTTACATACAGGGTGTTTACAAAAGAAATAGACAGATTTTTTAAAATTATTAAACCAAAACTATTTAAGATATTGACACTCATGATGCACAGTTTTGTAGAGAAACACTGGAAATTAAGATTATTAAAGAAAAATGTTGTTTAAATCATTAAAAATTCCAAATAGACAACGCACACATCGAGCAACTGTAAGTTGCAGTAATACACTTAAAGTGTTTCTCTACAAAACTGTGCTTATCTTGTGTCAGCGCTACCGGATACGCCATTCGGCCTAAAATCTAGCAAATACACATGAGTACTCCACTAGACATCTTTCTTTTGGAAATTCTTAACAATTTCTTTTAATGGAAGTTTAAAAGAAAAAAAAAACTTTTAAAATCATTTGTCGGCGCTATCGGACACACCTCTTGGTGTAGAACCTTGTTGACACCTTGTAGACATATTCTAAAAAAGGAAATTGGAAAAAGGAATGCCTTTCTTTCGTGAAAAAGGGTAGACAATCACGCACTATGGGTGCACACATGGAGCAACTGTAAGTTGCAGTATTAACTGCAAGTGTTTCTCTACAAAACTGCATCGTGAGTGTCAATATCTTAAATAGTTTTGCTTTAATACAATTTTGAAACTCTATTTCTTTTGTAAGCACCCTGTATATTCACCAGGTTTAATTTAGTCTAGCACAAGGCCATTGTAGTGAGGCAGTCAACGAAGATCAAGCTCACTACATTGGCGAATCGGTTCGTGATATGAGCTGACCAACCATCGTGCTGTAGTAGTCACCTACTATGAACTGGTATTACTAACCACAGCTTAGTCCAGAAAACCAAGAAAAACTCTGATCTTGTTTGTTTTCCAAGTTGGCCTTTTCTGTTAAGAACGTTATCATTTTTAAATGCAATTAATTTAATTTTAATTTAATTTATTTTTGTTTTTAGTTACTCGTTTGAGGTAGTGACACGCCTCTTAATTATCTAGTGAATAACCAGCTAATTATCAATCTAATGAGTTCTCGAGAAGTTGAAAACCAGTCAAATTAAGACAAGAACACTAGACATACAGAATGAAAGGCGTCAACAACAACAAAACACGGAGAGAAAAAAACAACTAGACCAGGACATACAAAAATTCCAGCTAGACGTAATATTCCTTCAAGAAACGAAAAGAGACGTTGGATTTGAAAATCGTTCAGTTAACATTGGGATAATCTCTCTTCTAACCTAAAAGCGATAATCAAAGAGAAAATCGATATCAACTTTGGAAAACTAAGAGCAATTAAGGAGAAAGAAATGTAGAAGTTTAAAAAGAAAAGTTGTATCGACAAAAATCTTTTTCCCACTTCGAATTGTTTGGACAAGATAGTGGCCTCTTCATTTGCCGATGAATATTTGACTAGTTATTAATTATTAGTATAATGAGTTATCAGAAATCTGAAAACCGGTCAGACTAAGACAAGAACACCAGCTCCACAGAGTAAGAGTCATTTATATCAGACTAGCGAAGTTCAATGTGTGAGGTATTTAACAGCAAAACACGGAAAACCAACTAGACCAGGACATACAAAAATACCAACTAGACGTTATATGGCTCCAACAAATGGAAATCCAAGAAGATATTGATATCAAAGAGACTGGTAGACAGCATGAGGAGTGGCCGAAAGAGCCTCCTTAGAGTAACAAGTAAATAAAGGAGTAAAGAAAAAAACGTTGCCTCCGCATCATTTTAAATTTTAAATGTGCAGTGAAGTGACGTCATCACACATACTAAATTAGCCAGGAACACAATGGAACGAAACACTAATCTGCAATGGGGAGGCTTTGTGGCGAAGATGGAAGACTATTGTCTTCCCAAAAAACCACTGTTCGGCGAACCAGTCTCTGGAGAAGTGGAGAAAGCAGGCGCCACAGAAGGATTACAGGGAATCCTTAAAAAGGGACCCTCACTTTCCGTGTTGTATAGC
>VCCN01007370.1:0-34902 GCA_006491835.1 Architeuthis dux
ACCACAATCAAACATTAATTCTACGATCTATAGAATTTGGACATTCTTTTTCTTGTAAAATGCTGAATACTTAGCTTCGCGTTTTGGGCTGTAGCTTTTTAAGCCCAACAGATACTTCCGTTGGGAAGCTGATAAAATTCCCTTTCGAACGATATGTATTTACTTTCATCAATAATTAATTGTACAATTCCTAGACTTTGGACTGTGTACTTGAAGTTATCTTAGGATGTCCTCTTTCAGAAAAAAGATGTTCCTAAGGAACATTTTGGTACCCTAAATGTAGAATCATGGGGGGGGGGTGCACGGTAGCCACTGCTGGCCCCTGAACTATTGAGTCGTCTCGAACACAAATAGAAAAACTGCTAGATGAGAACAAATTTTAGATTGTTTATAAATGTCCTTAAAATTGTTTCAATGCCTTGATCTGTTTCCTGAAAATACTTTCATGTTTAGATTTCA
Source organism: Architeuthis dux (assembly GCA_006491835.1). Classification (NCBI taxonomy): domain Eukaryota; kingdom Metazoa; phylum Mollusca; class Cephalopoda; order Oegopsida; family Architeuthidae; genus Architeuthis; species Architeuthis dux. The sequence goes on from VCCN01007370.1 coordinate 460, forward strand.
CAGAAAAACTTTAATTTCCGGTATTAATTTCTAAAGTCAAATTAATTTTTATGTGCATAGAGAACTTCTAAATATTGGAAAAAATTATCTAAAAGAAATTTGATTTCTGTATTTTGTTTTTAGTAAACTTTCAATATCAATGAATACTTCATTTCTCTTGGAGAAAAAAAAAAAAAAATACTGTTAATTTTCAAATAGTTCTTCGGACGATTGAACTCCTCGTTTGTATTGTTAACACAACGTTTTGGCCGATCCATTCTTCAGGTGTAATATCCGAATGTGATGGGGTAAAATTCAACAAAATATAACAGCAAATACTTAACCAAGCCATACAAAAAAAACATTTCAACGTGAGACTAATTTTTATTTTATATGAGTTAAAATGGCCTCAAATCTCTTTAACATTTTTCCAAGAACAATATCATTTTACTTGAGTCACAGTAGTATTTTATTTTACATACATAATTGACAAATAAAATGGTTTTATAATTTTTGTGCTACGAGTTGGGCAAATGTATTAACTTTAAAACAGTATGAATACACATGTCAAAAGTAAAAGAAAACATTGAAAAACTGTTTTTCAAAAACGCTTTTGAAAGTGGATTAACATGTATTGGTTCAAAACATTGTCATTAAAAAGCTTCAGCTTCATGTGTGATACCTTCTTCCTCAATTGCAGTTTCTTCCTTGGCCTTCATTGATTTTCTGATTTTTTGGCAAAAAAAAAATCAATCTCATGCTGCCTTCATTGAAAACTAAAACATCACTTGCAGTTGCACAATCCAAAGCATTCCGGCCTGAAGATATTGATTTTGGGCATGAGGCCCATATAAAATGATTAAGTGACTCACAATTATTTTGGGTATATCCTTCCAGCAGCTCGTCCTTTGTGAGTTGCTCATAAATTAGCTTGAAATTGTAGTTCTTAAATTTGTGTAAGTGTAATTTCATGGGTTAGAGTAAAATTTGACAAAAAACCTTGATACCAACTGAAAGTATACACATTTACAAACATTTAACGATTTGAAAATACAATCTAGACAGTTTCCTTTAAAAATTAAAAGACAACTTTAAAATTTGTTATACATTTACTGTTTTGTTCCACTATATTCAATAGGCAACTTCATAATTCCATCCTCCCAAAACCTTTCATCTTTCTCAGCACAAAACTGCTCTAGGTGCCTTTTACAATCATTCAGGGAATTGAAATTGTTTTCATTAACAGAATTCTGTAAAGACTGGAATAAATGATAATCCGAAGGTGCAATATCTGGTGAATATGACAGAAAACTTCCCAGTTGAGCTGTAACAATCTTTGCCTAGTCAACTAAGAAACATGTGGTCTAGTGTTATCCTCAGGGTATATTATGCTCTTTCTTTTGATTCTGGTTGTTTTTCATCGACTGCTGCCTTCAAATTGATCTAAATGGGAGGTAGTACTTGTTTGAATATATCATTTGGTTCTCTGGAAGGGAGCTCATAGTAGAAGACTCCCCTCCAACCCCACCACATACATAGCCAGGACTTTCTTTGGATAAAAACCAGCCGTTGGTACAGTCATTGGTGGTGCTTCATTTCACTTGCCCTACAATCATTTCAATTCCATGTTGGAAAGTATCCACTTTTCATCACAATTTCTTTTAAAAATGCTTGGCATTTTGGTTACTTGAAATCATGGAATGAAATTGTCGAATAGTTTTGTTTAACTCATATTGAAGTCAAACATCCAAACAGGTGCAAATGATTTTCAGCACTTAGTTTGGATATTTTGAGTATCTCCTGCATCATATAATCTGGATTATTCTCAAGTAATGTCTTGGTTTGATTGCTATCAACTTCAAATCACTTTCGACATATTCGATCATTCACAGGACTATCTCCATAAACTGCACAAATGTTTTATTTTGTGTGTGTATCAGCCACATTTTACAAAAAAAAAATCATGATGGGATACAAACATTTAGCGCCGGACAGATGAAAAAGACAAAATTAACATATCATATTGAGTAGATCTTTCCTGTTCAGTAATATGTGAACAACGGGTTTAATTTCTCAAACTCTGAAAAATACAGTCGAAACTGATCAACCAATCTTTCAATTTGAAATTCTTTTCTTGTAAGACAAGTTTTTTTAATTTCATATCTGTCACTGATATCAAAACCAAAGACTTATTTGTGAATATTTGTATTGATGTTGCATTAATCTGTGGCCACAGTCCTTATACTTTTATATTCCAGTTGTAAAGATAATTAAAAGAATATTTCCATCAACATCAATAGGAAAAACACAGAAACGGTTGTATCGTTAACACAGCAAATGTGCAGAATGCGGAAAGCAAATAGACTGATTACAAAGAAAAACATGTTCTGGCTGTTCATGGCGTCAGACTGTAATTTTTACACCAGTGCCCAAATAATTGCAACAGACATAGTGCATTTTTGGAAAAACATTCAGTGCCAAATCTTTCAGATAAAGAAGGGAGTTATAATGATAAAGGTGATATTGCAAAAAACCTTGAATCTCTTCTGAGCTTGGCTCCTTCGAATCTGAAAATATTTCAAGTGTCAAAAATGACGTGGCCTGAAGGTGGCCCCTGAATCTCCACAGATCACTATCACAGCCAATTTTGACACAATATAAACCAAAGAAATTTAGTAACGAGTCTACTTTGAGAGATTTTAGAGTGAAAGGTTTAATACTTATCCTTGGCAACTGTCAAGCTTCGTGTTACCCTTTTTAAGGTGTTTATGAATAACACTTACTTTTGAAAACTGGAAAAAGACCCATCGGCTCACAAAGCATGTGAAAAGTGCTTGTCATCAGCAGGCCATGATGAAGTGGATAGACGATCGAGCAAACACAAAGCACAAACAACTGATGTTAGGTCAACTAAATCTGTACACAAGCAACAAGTGGCGCTGAACCGAGAGTACTTGAAAATTATTATTGAAACTGTTCACTGCCAAAGAAAATATAGCTCAACGAGTCCATCAAGAGGACCGCAGTAACTTAGACAGAGTTTCCGATATTAACCATGGTAACTTTTTGGAACTTCTACATCTTTGGTCCAGGGATATTCCTTGGCTAGGAGAAAAACTGAAAAGTCAGCTAGATGCACATATGCAGTGGACCTCCCCTATTGTCCAAAATAAAATCTTTGATATCATGTCTGAGGTTCGTTTAGGCAACATAGCAAATAACGTGAAAAGGTGTTCCAAATATTCTGTTATCATTGATGAAATGTCAGACATCAGCAGGGTTGAGCAAGTGGCAATATGCCTCTTATTCATCACTGAAGGGGAAACCAGGGAGTCTTTCATTGGATTTTATGCAATGCCTTCTGCTGAAGGAAGTGTTCTCTATGAATTAGTCAAAAATGTACTCGGGAAGCTGGAGCTGAAACTTAACAAAATTATTGGAGAATGTTTTGATGGAGCAGCAAATATGAGCGGTGTTTCATAGAGCTTTGGCAACAAGAATGAAGGAGTGTTCTCCACTTGCTATCTATGTCCATTGCTATGGGCACCTCTTAAATCTTGCTATCCAAGATACGACAGATGCTTTAGGAACTATTCAGAGCATCTACAACTTTCTGTCCCAAACAACACGTACTCTTTGAAAGCATCATGGTCGACAAAGAACTCTCACAAACACTTAAATCTCAAAGTGTAACAAGGTGGTCTTGTAGATATGAAGCAGTAAAAGCTGTGATAGATCAATTACCTTATATTGTAAAAGCATTGCTTGATTTGGCAAATGATCAAGACCCCAAAACGGATATACGGATAGCAGTGCATTATTGAAATATCTGATTTTGAATTCCTAATTGGATTGGTTGTGCTGAAAATAATACTCTCAAAAACAAACAACCTCAGAAAATACCTCCAGGGAAAGACTGTAGATGTTATAACAGCTAGAGGAACAGCTACTGCAACCATGCTAAGTGCAGAAATGAAGAAAACTTCAAAAGCATTTGGAAATGCACTGAAGTTGCAGGCCAAACTATTGAAGAAATCATCCAAGGCACACAATTCTCATTCAAGGAAGCAAGAAGGTGTCTTGTCGTTTGCAAGCCTTTTTTGGTGAATCCACAATGGAAGTGCCACTTAATCAAACTGCCAAATAATGCCATCACATATCCACCTATTATTCCAGTCTGGACAAGTTTATTGTGGAAATGGAATCACGCAATTACTTTGCACACATGGCTATGTTATCTTCACTCCTAATGTGTCAGATGAACACTATCAACTTGTATCACATTATGGTGTTGATCTGGATCGCCTAAAGGCGGATAAGGCAATCTATGCAAAGTTTGTCACAGGCCATATGCATCCACCAGGTTCACAGGCAACTGCAGCTGGTGTTGTTGAAACTCTTTACAAGAATGATCTTCATGACGTATTGTCTTCAACAAAATCACTGGTATCTTGGCAACTATTTCTGCTACATCGTGTTCTGCCGAGCGCTCCTTCAGCAGCATCAGACGCATGAAGATATATCTGGAGTACAATGGGTCAAACGCAACTAAACAGTGTGACATTACTAAATATTGAATGAAAGCATGCCAATTTTATTGGAAATTAGTACTTGTTTTTATCTGTGTAAAATTTTGGGCAAATCAAGCTCTCTGCCCCCCCAGAGTTCCCATATGCCGATGAGGACATATATATCCCAACAGTCATAGAAACCTTTGGATATATATGTCGCAGAAGTCTTGAAAGAGTTGAAATTTAAAAAAAAATAAAAAAAGGCATAATATGCCAAAAATGTTGCTCATTTTCTTCCATCTTCAATGAATTTTGACAAAAAAAAAACAAGGTCGGCTGTGGTGAGTGAAATAAACAAAAGCAACAAACATGAGGTTTCTAGTGTAAAAAGGTTCTAAAGAAAAATAATTGGAATCTAAATTTCTACTTCAAAAAGGAGGTTGAAAAGGTGTGTGTGAGAAAGACAAGTAAAGCTTTTCTATATAATTTCTTTTATTTGACAGAAGAGTTCAGCTTACACATCCAAAGGCCTCTCACTACAATGATGCTGATCAAACATCTTCAGTGTTATTATGCAAACAATCAACAATGCAAAGTCCAACGGACATTTCCTACATTGAGGTCGTTATGTCGTCATGGTTACAAAAGCAGCATATACAGAGCAAAAACAAACAAAATGTCTTTCATTAAATAAAATAAATAAAAATAATTCAAATGGAATGACCTCAGTTTATTTTTTAAAATTTATTTTATTTTATTCATACAAAAAAAATAAGACGGAAAAAATAATTTACAATTTATTAACATTGCTTTGGTGAAACTCATCATGAAGATGATGAGGTAATTTTTTAAATTAAGAAAAGAAAAAAGAATGTACGACCCCCACAAAGAAAATCAGTTTATAAGCCATTTTCTATTTCAACCTATTTTTAGGATAAGTACACGCTATCAATAAAAAAAAAAATTAAAAAATTGTAGCACACCTAATTGCATCTGAATTATGTAAAGATTTATATGTTCTTGTATCTGTTTTTTTGTCATTATTATTGTTATCCTTTCTTTTCATAATTATTGTATATTATTGATACAATATTGATGAAAGAGGTTCATACAAAAATAGCGTTCTTGAATTCATCTCTGGAACTTCAAAATTGACTAATGAAGAGAAAGGGCGAACAGGGCTTTTTCTTTTTTTGTTTTTTACATTTAAGTAAAGACACAAACCGAAAAGAAATCTTGAAATATGACATGATTAAGTGTCGAGATTGATTCAGAAAATGGTTCCAGAATGGCGTCAGGAGGTAAGAAAGAAAAACGGGGAGGGGATAGATACATGATTGGAATAAATGACCTTTGACCTCACGAGGTTAAGGATAGAGATGGGTGCGGCTGTAACAAACAGTGGGAAGAGATCCTCGTTTGTCAAAAGGATGGCATTGTAATCTCTTCATCTGAGTAAAACACAGACTGTAGCACTAGCAGCAGCAACAACAGCAACAAAGAATGTTCCATTCTTGTTGAGGAGTACTCATCTCCGATCACTTGGGTATATATCAATACTTCTTTTAGAAGTCTATATATGCCAGGTTATTCTATAGGAATAAATATGCACTCACACAATTGCAAACACAGGCACACAAAGGCTATCAGGGTTGAAAGGAGAGGGGAAAATAAAAATGTGAGTGAGAGAAAAACCCGAAAAACATCCGAAAAAAAAAAAAAGACAAATTCAAATGAATAAATACCCAAGATGTTGGAAAGTAAACCGAAAAAAATAAAGAAAAAATGAAAAATTTGAAGGAAAAAAAAAAAATACAAAAAAAGCCTCATTTTGTTCCAGAGATGAAAATTCTGGATTTTTTTTCTTTTCTTTTTTACAGGACAATTTGCATAAGTACAATAACAAGGAGAAGGTGATCATTGCCCGTGTGCATTGAATCTCCCACACCTTTCTCAAGAGCATTCATTGCATGCAGAGAGAGAGAGGGGGGGGAGAGAGAAAGGCAGGGAGGGAAAGATAGAGAAAAGAAATTCTCCTCAAAACTTTCTTTTTTTTTTTTCTTTTTTCTTTTTTTATCACAGTTGTACATCATGTGGAAAAATATAGAAAAAGCACTAAAATATTTTACACATTGCTACGGACGTCGATTAATTGTACCTGTAGGCACAAAGGCAAACATTCTTTTACTTTATTTTCAAGTAAAAGTGCTGCCCATAGTTGAGAGAGAAACTATTGCCCCCAATAGCAGCAGCAGCATTTCACTCTCCATCCAGTGGAGAGAGAGAAAGAGAGAGGAGACGGCATAATTCAACTGTAACACTGGCTTTGCCTCTGTTCAGATCCTTTGTTTTACCTGCCCCACTTATCCAGCCATTTAGCCCAGTCATACTGGAACGGGGGGGAGGGGGGTGCGTGGAGAATTGAAACATTTCAAGGAAACCAGTGACTTTTAGGTCTTTTATTTAAAAAAAAAGAAAAAAAGCATTCTTTTATTTTCTTTGATTGTAATTCAGAGAGCAGATGGAAAAATCCAACATGTCGCTATGAAGCAGATCCAAATAGATTGATAGGGGGTTAAATAGTTAATAATTGTAAAATTATTATTCTGGCTGTAAAAAGCACAATCTGCCTAAATGTTGTTTTTCCCACAGCAACCACAGCAGTAGGTCGAAAGTCACAGTCAACCAGCGGTACACAACTCTATATACACACACACACACACACACACACACACACACAAAGACACACACAAAGACAAAGAAAAAAAAAGATTCCTTCGAGGAGATTTTTACGACCAATTACCACTCTGGCGACTAGACTCACAGATCAGAATGAACTTTTCATTTCCTTTTTTTCTTCCCAACTTGTTCTTTCCAGTGATTCTTACAGCATAATTCGTCAAAATCATGGCTAGCAGAATTTAGGAAGCAGTTCATTTCTTTCTAAGCTTAGGGATTTTGGAACCAAGTCGTGATGAGCTAGTTGATGGGGAACTCGAGTGAGCCGCATGTGAACCACTTCTTCCCTGGACCACGTGCGTCTGGTATGTCATTGTCGTTTGCTTGCGCCCGCCCAGGTTTCGAGTTTCCGTCTGCACAGTCGTGTAAACTTCAGGTTCACTTGTCTCAGAAATGTCACTGCCTGTACGACTGGGTGGGCGGCTCCCTGTGCTGGAACAACGACTTGTGGTACTCACTGAAACAAAATGGGTCAAGTAGTTAACATGGCAAGGATTTTACCATTTGCTGGGAGAAGTGGAGATTCATCAAATTGTGTAGAAGAAAAAGTTGGGTACATATACAATAGTGGGGTCCAAAGATTTAAGACAAAAAAGTTATTCCCCTTCAATACACAGACATAAACAGCGTAAAAATTGTTTTCGATCCAGCAAGACGAGGTTAGAAAACAACAGAGAAAGATGAAAGTGCGTAGTAAAATAAAATTCATATAGCACATTGCAAATTTTCTTTTATTTAAGACTATTTCAAAGACAAAACATTTTTTAAATTAAATAAAAATAAAATAAAAACTGTATTATTTAAAAAAATATTACATAGTTTGAAGTTTTTGTTTGAACAGTCTGTTGATAGTTATATTTACTAGCTACAATATTGTATTAAAATAAACTATTCTAAAATAACTTTGTATAAAATTGTGTATCAAATCATTATTTAATTGTTTTGTACGTATTAACATAATTTTAGGATGATCAGTCACATGTCCCAAAACTGTTTAACAACCGTGTTGGTTATGATATTCATTTTAAAATGATGTTTACGCCACAGATTTACTTAGTCTTATCATTGAAATAGTCTTATCATTGAAATAGTCTTAAATAAAAAGGAAATTTATTTGCGATGAGATTTATGAATTTTTTTTTTTTTTTTACTGGATACGCACATTTTCCTTTTTTTCTAACCTTGTCTTGCGCAATTGAAAACAATTTTTATGTAAGGGATTATTTTTGTCTACTGTATATATTCAAGGGGAATAACTTTTTGGTTTTAAATCTTGGAACCCCACTATTGTATGCGTACCAAAAATTCAAATATATTTATCTTTACCTTTGATTTAGTATTATTCATATAATTTAGCCCCAAGTTAAACTCATTATTATTGGTATTCATTGCAAATAATACATTATATGATTGAAAGTCTGAAGAGAAGTGAGATTGTGTGGCATTTTTGTCCCCCCATCTCTTAGTTAAGTTTCCATTGTGAGTTGACCTTGTCTAAAAAAAAAAAAAAAAAATCACAAAAACCTTGCAGTCACCAATATCCATATTTACCCATGCAAATTATTATTACTACTACTTAAACTTCAAATTGTTGCCCCTTCCTATCTTCTGCGTTATAATCTACAAGCATATGATATTAATTATTACAAATAAAAGTGAGTAGTCAATTTGGTAATTAAATAACAACCCAGTCAATTGTTTTATCTAGCAGTTCTAGGTTTAAAAAAAAAAAAAAAAAAAAAGAACATTCAGGCTTAATCTCAACCATAATGTTTTTTTTTCTTTTCTTGATTTGGAAATATCCAGGTAAAATAATGTAACAACAAGACCACTAACCTTGAGACTTCTGAGAGAGCACAAATACTCACTGGGAATCTATTTAATCAACAAGTTGTACTAAATTCAAAAGTAATACCTTTAAATTACGAGAACTAAAAAATGGCTATTGCCAATCATGATGCTGAAAGATTGTTAAAAGAAGCCAACTGACTTACCTGGACTTCCTACACTAACTGGACTACGTATACTGCTGCGTGGTGTGGCTGCTGCTTTACAATAGCGAGGAGTTCGGCTGTTCGGATCTGTTCGAGACATTATCTGCCTCACTTCGATATCTGGACTTGACCTCACACGTGGCCGATACTGATTTGGATAATGAGCTCGACACTGAAAGAAGGCAAAGTTTTTAGGTTGGAAGTAAAGAATGGCAATACAAAGTGGATAAGAATGGCAATACAAAGTGGATAAGAATGGCAATACAAAGTGGATAAGAATGGCAATACAAAGTGGATTCTTATAAAGAGAGTAAGGGCTACAAGCAAAATGACCATTTTTTAATGTTTCACCTAAATACATTTTTCTCTGAAAAAGAAGCTTAAAAACTATCTCAGTTACAAGATACTGACAATTTTGGCAACAGGAAGGCGAAAAACACAATTGGTCACATTCATCTCACCATGGAGCAGGATTTAACACGTTTGTCTTGCAGACTATTGCTGCTGTAGTGAGTTTAATCCTGATTAGGTGCTCTACACTTAAGGCCTTGTTCCAGATCATAGCACAATGATTAACAAGCTCATCTGGCAGACTATTTCACTAGTGAATTCATGTATAATTGAGTGTCCCAATATAACAAATATCAAGAAGCAATCATTTAGACGTCTTCTTTTTAAAAAATGAGTAAATTTATTTATTATTGCATTAGCAAATCAAAATTCAGAAGAGTAATATGTTTATAAGCAAGGAGACTGGAATGAAAATAATCAAACCAAACTGGCTTAAAACAAATTAGGGTTCTTTTAAAGAAAAATCCATGGTGTAGGGGGAAAAAAAAAAAAAAAAAAAAAGTTTTTAGCAATTGCAAAATTATTTAAATACTGAAGTCAATTTTTGACGACATGGTTAAACTAGTTGTTACAAGAAAACAAGAGAAACAAATAGAAAGGCAGGCAGAAACAAAATCAGGGCAGAGACAAAGAAAGAGAAAAATAGCCAGTAGAAAATCTTACCCTTCCGACATGTCCACTGGCTGAACTTGCCGAGCGTCCACTTAATGATGCGGTGCCTGAGTAAGTAGAACTGCCAGAATAAACACTGCCGGACGGGCTCTTGGTAATAAAGCCCGTCATGGACTGACTAATGCCCTGGGCCAAAATGAACTGCTCCCGAAGTTCCACATTAGTCCTTCCTTTTGCTACAAAGAAGAATATAAAAGAAAGTTGGCTTTAATTGCAAGCAATTAGTCAAAAAAACAAAACATTGAAAACAAAAGGAAAAGAAATAATAAGTAAAAAGCAAAAACAACAACAAAGAGAATGAGAAAGAGAATTCAATGAGAAATTCCTGAGACTATTATTGGCTGGCCACAGTTTCATCACTTGGGAGGTGGAATTTATGGAGATATTTGCTATTCTGTTTCAATTAAAATAACCAGGAAACTATTTTGGCTTCTGGGGCTGAAAGCAGATGATGTCAGTTTAGTAGTTTAGGCTTGAATTTTGTTCAGAAATACCTACTTTCTTTGTAAAAAGAAAAAAGTAGTTTGCTATTTATAAGAAAAAAAATGCTGGCTAATTACAGTGCAAATGAAGAAAATGAATTTGGTATTTATTCATTTAGCTAAGTGGGAAAAAAAGGTACAAATTAGAAACCTCTACAAGATTTTTAAGAAGAATGAAAGAGAAAAAAAAACCTTGAAAATTTAAGGAATAAATTGACAACTCTAAAATTGAATATGTGATCTACTGAATGAATTGCGAAGAATAAATGTAATAAGCATGTAAAAATAGCGAGCTGTCACAAAATTGAATGGCTAATGTATCTTATCTTAACATTGGGTAGCTAACATTAAATGTGGAGATGAGGTCTGTGAAATAAATTGAAAGATTGAAGAATCTAAGAAAGTTTGGTTTAATCTGGTTCAGACAAAGCTGGAGTAAATTCCTAACAAAAAATATTTTACATACCTTTGTCCTTTGTAGCAAGAGAGAAATAAATGCAGTGTGGTGACAGATGTCGTTAATATAACGAGAGCAGACAATGATGAGAAGATCTCAAAAAGAGATGTCACTTGATGACAGTGGCTCAGAGAATTTGTGTTGGTAAAGAAAGTGTGGGGAAACAATTAAAAGTTACTTGTTGCACAAAAGATTGTGTGACCAACACAGCAAGTTTTCTTATTTTCTTATTTGATGATGGGAATGACTTTCAAAAAACAAAATAAGGCTTCAGTGTTCTTAAAATGATGAGGGTATCTAAAACAGTTTTTTTATAGACAATACCTAATATGTTATGAAAGCATTAAAAATTCTGTTAAATATGATGAGATTAGGGAATGTCAGTCACCACCAAATCTTTAAAATATGATTCTACTTATTAAATAATGTTTGATATTTTTTAAATCCCAAATAGCCTCAAACACTATCTATCTTTTCAATTAAAGAATATTCAAGTTAATGAGGTTTTATCAGCAACAATACAAGTAGAAATTAACCAACAAAATTACCATATTTGATCGCATATAGGTGTCTCTTTTATGAATGTATTGAAGGGGGGGGGGTGATCCGGTTTATTATGCTTTGTTGGATTCAAGTATTTTTATTTGTTAATAAGGGCAAACCTCTGGTTATGCAGGATTTCACTTGCAAATAATCCGCAGAGAATTATTAGAGCCAAAATACTTAGAATCATTTTAACCGTTTCTTATTTTAAAGGCACAGTTGGACTAATTTCTAAAATAGCAAAATAAATTTCAATGGGAAATGAATTCCAAACTAAACCGATGTAGAGGGAATGTCTCTCGCCTTTAATGGTTTTACATACTGCAATTATACAAGTAGAAGAAACTGAAGTTTTTCTTTAAATGAATATAAAAAGAAAGTTTCAATCACTTTACTTATTGTATAAGGCCTTTTTTCTATATTAAAGACAGCACATGATCAAACAGTATGCACATAGTGAGAAAAACAAATATCGATTTGCTGATCCGAGAATAGACATGGGTTAATTATGTATTGTTATATAAGAGGGTGATCAAAAAATAATAGTGCACCAATTTTTCTGGCAAATCTATCAGTGGTGAAGAGAGTGGTTGTAATCAGCCTGGACCTCTGGGAGAATATTATAGTGGACAGTTATTTTGGGGATTCCACTGTACGTATAAACAATATATCAATCAATGTGTCAATGATGTAACAAAGAATAGTAAGACAAAAAAAATAGCAAATACATTAATGCGGATGCGGTTTATGGAAGATTTGTATGAAATTCAAGTGAAATGAAATACAAAAACAGGAAGATCTGCATTGAATGTTTTGGCACAATTGAAATCAAACAACATTTTCTATAAGGCAGGACAATGAGATTGCTCCATTTAAGATTTCAACAAGCACCAGTCATAAGAAAGTCTTAAGGTTGTTTTCTCAATGGACAGGAATGCAAGCACACATCTCAGACAAAGACATGTCTGCTTTTTTATAGTTAAAGAACAAAAATTCCCACAAATCCCAACATTTTTTAGTTCATGTTTTTAGATCAATGATAATGAGTCTTTCTCTAAGCAAGTTAAATGTAAAGAATGTTTAATTTTTCTGAGAGAAAGATTTAAATTTATGACCTTAATGAATAGAGAAAAGATAAAAAGGAAGAATTAATGGCGATTGTAGGCACAGTAAAGATAAGAACAAATGAAATAGAAAATGTTATGTATTTTAAAGTTCTTATCATTCAGTGTCTTGTAATAGTAGGATCAACTGTGGCTTCTCATTGGCCAAACAGGGTCAAAACTGCTAGGATGCATATTGTCTTGTATAACAATGATAGGTGGGACCACCAAGATAAATTCCTTCACTCTGGGATAATTTCAGATATATATTTCGGTCCTTGATCCCAGGAAAACTGATGAAAATCTTTCCTAATATATATATAAAAAATGCATAGAACATTTTCACCATTTTGTGTGTGGTGTATATTGGCTAAAATAACAGAAAATGGAATTTTTTTCAATTCTGGCTGCAAATCATTAGTGCTCTTTTATAAATTATGACTTTCAGAAAGGCATGAACAAACAAAACTATCTCTGCTCCTCAAGATAAATAAGAAATGTTAGTGAACCCTAATCTAAAATTAAAGTATCATTTCAAGTACTTGAATGTTATTGCTTATAAGTTTTATTGCCTGGCAGATTTACACCAGAACGAGTCATTTTAAGCATTTGCAAAAGTTATTGGGGATATTTAAGATTTTGAACAGAGCTGATTATTTTCTTTTATTTCATTAAATAATAAACACAGTAATTTTGACCTCAATGTACAATTGGAATAGAGACATAAAATAGACATTAAAAAAAATTATTGCCTTTGATAAAAATCAAGCCTCTGGGACATTAACTAAATTTGTTTGATCCATCAATTTTTTTTTTTTTAGCATTGAACAAGCCATAAATGTTTCAAAGTAATGTAATATTTCTAGCAGCTTCTACAAGAGACCAAAATTGAATGCAAAAAGGTAACAGTTTAATCATTAGAGAGGCTTGCAATGATAGGTTTGTAGGCTTGAAAATGATATTTATCTAAAGCCATATGTTCAGGACAAGATTTACTACACTAAAAAGTACTTTATAACCAAATTAGAGGACTTGCTACATCATTGTAAGATGAGGTCAAATTTTTAAGCTTTTCAAATATTTTTAAATTACTGTAATTATTTGTGTATACATTTTTTCCAGATTTTTAAACCTAAAACTTATTAAAGTTGAACAAAGGTTAAATTTAGCTGCTATAAATTCTGAATGAAAAGTCAATGTATATTATACATGAGAGAAGATTTTTCCAGGATTTAGTAGCCTATAATTAAGGGTGCTTGTTATACACAAATAATAACAGTACATATTTATGATTATCAAGCTTTAAATATGGTGTTCTGGTACCTTGACATCTATATGGGTAATTTCTTTTGCATGTTTTGGAGAGTTTCTTTATGCTTTCAAACTGATGAACAAGGTTTTTTTTAATAAAAAAAAAAATCTAATAGCCAGACAACATTGATTGGTTAATATGTTGATGTGAATAAGATTGTTGTTCTATCATCATGAATCTACAAGCAAACGAGAAGTAGAAGGTATCATTCTCTCCATTTCCAAAATGAAAAATAAAAAGTATAAAACCCCAGTTAAAAACTAGAATGTTGAAATTTTTGATGGCTAATTCTTTTTTAGTATTTACTTTTAATGCTTCAATATTTTATGTTGACCTTTTAGTAACATATGTAGCCATACAATCAAATGTTCAAGATCTCATAAAATAAATACAACATAGTTGTTAGGGTCCAAGAAAGCCAACTGCATTATAACTGAACTGCATTATAACTGAGCTGCAATAACTGCTGGGTGGGTGAGGGCAATATTCAAGGGTGGGCAATAGCTGAAAGACGGGAAACATTGTATAAAAACTAAGTGGGACAAATAAACAAAGGCATTCTTTAATGTTTGTTTTTATTAAATAATACCATCAAAATAACTATAATATATTACATATTATCAAAATTTAAGTATTTAAAAAAAATCCCAAAAAACTACTGAAATGTTTTGGTCTAATTCATTTAACTAGCAGGCGGGAAAATTGTTGTAAAAAAAAAAAAAAAAAAAAAAAAGAATTAATGAAATAGATAGATGGAAATCAGATAGTGTTTAATTTAATTTGTTTAAAAAAAATTAAATACACCATCATTCTTTCTCTTACACTCAGACCCACTATGAGTGATACCAAAGTACCCACTGTACCAGTGAGATAAAGCATTTTCAATCGGCAGCTGATATTTCCCTCTTACTATCCCCTTCTCTCTATGAATGGTACAAAGTCCTCACTCGCTATGTGATTAAGCAGTTTTTCATCATCACCCAGTGGATTCTGCTGAAAAATCATACACAAAGATTGTGTCCATTTTAGCATGAATTTACATTGTATACAATTTCTCTCAACTTATGCTTCAAGATTGTCCAATGGGTACAATTTTTGTAATCAGATATGTTAATTATAACAAAGTACACACAAAACCAGTTTATACAAGGATCGACCAGGGAGATACCATTTATGCAATCCTAATATTAATGGTACCTTCATTCACAAATATTATGTGAAAAACTTAAATTGAGATTTGAGCCCTCAGAATAAAAAGGGGGGAAATTATTGAAATAAATATCTCACTGCAAAACTAATAACATCTGTCACTTCCTTCTTTATTGAATTAATGTTTGAAAAAATCTGTCTTAACAATAAAGCCAAAAGTAATTTCTCCAAATACTGCAGTCTTCTTCCTATTCACTAATGTTTGTTACAATTGAATGGAACAGTTCATTGTTTTGCCTTCTTGAAAGAGAATACAGTCTGTTTGGCTAGTACAAAAAGCAAGACAATATATAACCTCTTTACAATATAAACACTGAATTCAATTCTAAACAAAGTCACTGATAGAAAAAGTTTTAGCATAACAAATGCTTTTTGTGTCATTTTTAAAGTAATGGCTTAGATATTCATGTATATACAGTTAGCTATGTTGAAGCCTGTATACATGAAGTTGTATATGTGATTCTAAAGTCTAGATAAGCAGTTTAACTCATAAAAGCCAAGATAGATAGGTAATTATGCAAGTAGAAATATTATCACTGATTGAAACAATTTTCTACTTTTCATCAGAATATAAGTAACTTTTGAAAGTTACCATTTATTAATTTGTTTTTATTCCATATTATTAATGAAATATTAGAAATTCATCTTTTGATTGTTACACTTGTCTCTCTGAGTTTACAGTCCACCTGTCCCACAATGGTAAAATCAAATTCTTTTGAAAGCTTCATATCTAATGGACATGCTGTATAATACATGCAATGAAAGATGGAGGAAGATAGGGAACAAGTGTAGCTTAGAAGGTTTTATACACTAAATTCCATGAAGGCAAGTGTAACATACAAAATAGATAAACTTTTCCAACAATGATTATTCTATCTTTTTTAAATGCTGGATGGTTAATAAAAACCATGCAAGATTATATGCAATTGTTTCAGAATCTGTAAACATTTTTCTCTGATCCTGACAGAAGATATCAATGATGAGCATGAGCAATGAAACAAAGAGTACAGTCTGGATTCAGAAAAGAACAAGTAAAAAAGAGTTAATTGCAAATGGCCATGCCAGGCACTACACAGTTGCAATAATTAATCACCTCTACCTACAACACAGGTTTAGTGCTGGGTTTATTAGTCACCGCTACCAACAACACAGGTTTAGTGCTGGGTTTATTAGTCACCACTACCAAGAAAAATTGGTTTAGTGCTGGGTTTATTAGTTACCACTACCAAGAAAAATTGGTTTAGTGCTGGGTTTATTAGTCACCGCTACCAACAACACTGGTTTAGTGCTGGGTTTATTAATTATTATTAATAATTAATTATTCCTGTGTTCTGACATTTATATGTATCTAGACTTCGCCCAGCTCTAAACATTCATAGTAGAAACTTGAAATTTTGCATGCACACACTACCCTCAATGAGTAGGGAAAATATTTATTTTTTTAACCTTTTTTAAAAAAAACCTATTATGTAGGGGGGGGGGGGCCCTCCATAATAGGTTTTTAGAGGGGAGTTCAATATGCAATGTAAGTTTATGCTAATTGGTAAATAGTTTGTGCCCACTTGTTTTTTGAAAATTCAGACCAAAAGGGTCTGAATTTTCAAAAAACAAATGGGCACAAACTATTCTCAACAAAAGGCGAGAGAAGTAACTTATTCATTGATCACCCCCTTTTCTAACTTTTTAATTGACCACCCCAACACAGCATATATGGGTGGCAGTGATTCATAATTTCCCTTAGAATGCTAGTTGATTTTAGTTTTCTTTTAATAAAAATATCACACTAATACAATGATTGTATTCAACATTTATAAAACTCTAATCTTTTCTAGTATAAATATAAAATAATGATTGTTACTGAATAAGAGTTCCAAATTTTAATTTTTAAATATACGACTTTTACAAAGAATATTTTTAACGGAATTTAAGATAAAGCATATTGTGTATATAGTATTTATTTAATATTAACATTTGAAATAGGGAGAGAGGTTTATATACCGTCTAAAAATATTATACATATATCCCTTAATTAATGCGGTTCTGTTCAACTTTAAACCTAGAACGGGAATGAAAAATGTTGAAATAACAGAAATAGCGAGTGCCGATGCAGCAGCAGAACGGCAGAAAATAATTGAAGGAAATGATTATGATTACTGCCAAATTTTCAATGTAGATGAAACCCTGTCTGGATGTTTCGTCGATGAATGTTTCATCTAAAAGGATATTTTCTTGTTTTGAATCTGCATACTTAAACATATGTTGATTTAGATTTTATGTTATTTTTTATTTTGGTCTTTATTGCTTGATGGATGGTGTTGTCTTTCTTCTCCATTGATCAAGTTAAAAAACAATGAAATTTCTCAAAAATAATTTTATTTTACATCTTAGACGACTTTGGTAGAACAGCATAATATAAAACAAATATTACAAAATAAAATTTTATGAATGATCAGAAATATCCGGCAGGAAATTGGCACTCTATTTTAAAAACTTAACTTTTAAAAATTTTAATTAAGTTTTTTTTCTTGGCTTTGCTAGGAAGAAAAAAGCCCAAATCTTTGTCGAAAGAAATGAAAAACAAATTTTCATTAATTATTAAGCTGATATTAGGCTATTTCAAAGTCAATGTTTATTTTTATCGTTAATGTTATCAGCAAAACATCAATTGACAATTTTTTTCTCTGAAAGTAAATGTTTCTAAAACTACTTTAATGTATTCAATAAGCATTTATTTCACATTTGTTATTTTATTTACAAGAGTTATCATATTATGTACTTTATAAAGTAGCTATACTTAAATATTTTGAGTCGCTAATAATCGATCATGGATCAATTGTCATTTTTACCATTGGTTGTATTTGATTAACATGGTTTTGATATACGCAGTAACATCTGAAGTTTAATTAATCATGTCAATCAAGGGAAACATGTATACTGTTTAAAAACTTTCATTCAGAAACTTTCCTTTTAACCACTAATAAAAAAAAGTAATACTATTAATTATATATAAATAAGGTTACATATTTTCTTTTTAGGCATTGATATGATTAAGTGACTTTTTGGACAACAATTCTTATGACAGTAAGATATATTTAATCTGAAATATTGAAAGTTATGCTTTTAAATATGCCTCTGTTTGTTTGCTGCCAACAAGATTATATAAATAATAAGTGTAATATATATTGCTCTATAAAAGAACTAATTTTTTTTATTGGTAAGCCAATATAGTGTATAGATTTTTTTGTTTCTCCACAAGTTTTAGATTTGCTGAAACCATTGGAAATTCAAGGGAAATAACTCCCAGGCATTTCGGTAAATCTTTTGTATGAAAATGTGAGAAATAGATTTAAGTTATCATTACCATATGTAGACAAACCTAATAAAAAAAAAAGAACATAGTCGGGTAGTAGCAATACATAAAATCAAAACTAAAAAGTAGTATTGGGGCGTTTGATGAAGAAGGTGCCTAAAATCCAAAAATTACTTTTTAAAAAGTTTCCTAGGTTAGTTAAATTTGATCAAATCTCCCAAACCAAGCAGATGAGATTAGGTAAACCACTCAGTCATCAGTCTATTGTTTACTAACCTATTTACTGTAAATAAGTGTTGGTCCTAATTCTCACGAAGATTAATCTTGAAAGCTTCAACTATGTGACAAAGTCAAATGAATATTATGCATAAAAAAATGACAAAGTCAGGTTAAAATTCTGTTTATTATGAAAAAGTGCATATTATATTCATTGATAAACTTTTTGAAAATAAGCAATGGTTTGTACCCATTTAGTTGAGTAAGTTTCACCTGTTTTCTGCAGATAATATTCTAATGCAATTCAATACATACATTTATTCATGGTAACAGCGAGAGGACAAATTTATGATCTCAGAGCAACAGTTGAAGTAACTTATGTTTTAAGTCTCAGATTTATTAACAGGACTCTATTTAGAAATGTACATTAGAGAAAGTATGCAAAAACTATTCAGATGGTAATATTTGATTGGTGAAGAAAGAAAAGGCAGGCAGAAGGAGAAATTCCACAATTTCCACAGCAATGTTGTCTGCATTTAGCATTGATGCTCAAAGTAAGGGATTGTTAAGAGAGCAGAATAGTGAAATCTCATTCCCAAAAACTTCAAGGATAACATGAAATAAGGCTACATCACTTTTCTTTCCATTTAATCAGGTTATAAAGAAATTCACATATTCTTTCAGACTAATATACGCCTCTTTTATTAACTTCTATCCTAATTGTATTTGGTATACTTCAATGGTCTTAAAAGGCAATATTCCTTGTTAACCTAAACTACCAAACTGAATATTAACATGAGTATCTACACGCACACAGGCATATTGCCACGAATATCTACACACGCACACACTGACATGAGCACACACGCACGCACACTGACATGAGCACACACGCACACACACACTTCTGGATATAACTATCAGCCAGTTATATCTCTTACTTCACAAGAAAGATACCATGGCTGGCTTAGCATCAGGCTGATAAATCTGTAATCAAGTCTCCCCACCCCCAAAAATACAAGCTTGCCAATCAAAATGGCATAGATTAGAAAGAGATTTTAGCTGCTCTTTTGGGGGTTTATATGCTGAAGGCATTCATGCAAAATAATTATGGTAGGCAAAAAATCAGGATTGAAACCTTCTAGCCATCTTATTCACTATCACTTTACAATGTTTTCCTTTTATATGTTATATGTATTGCTAGGAGCTCTTATTTCTAATATATTTGATTAAAAATATAAATCTGTATCTAATCTTATTTGGGGATTCTTTAAACTTATAAAAGAGTAAGTAAATCAGGTGTCCAGAATTTCTTTTTCAATTAGTCATATTCATCATCACAAATAGTTGGAAATTTGTGTGCGTTTTCCTTTTTCTTACTCTTTTTCTTCCATATTATATACATGTCACAAAATGAATTTTTCAATTATTTGGTCTTTCTTTTATAAAAATTCTATTGATTGTATTACATTGCTTTTTAAATTCTGAAAAAAAAATTATCTATTCTTGTAATACTAAAAAAATTGATTTACAAATGTGAGTACATTAGTGAGAATCTTATTGATACTTTGTCTAAGAAACATTGGTTTGGGTCTGGTTAGTGTAGATAGCCAAGTTTCAGATCTTAGTAATACTGAAATATGGAACCTCTGATACTTTTTAGAAGTCATTAAGCCATTCAGGCAAAATTCTTTGTTGTTGTTAAAACAAGTACCGAAGTAGACACGACCAAAACAGTCATCTGTCAGAAAAATTAGAATTCAGAAGTATTTAAATATTTTTAAAAAATATTAAATGCACTGAATCCAGTTTGGCTTTAGCTTTCTGTCCAATAATTTTGAATAGGTTACAAGAAAAAAAGTGTGTTTTACAAAAAAGGAAAAAAAAAAGTGTTTTATGATTTGCTGAAGGCAAATTAAAGTGCAATATTCTAAGTGTAAATAGTATTAATTTAATATTTCCACTGCAAAAGTGTCTTACGTCAATGTGAATATGGATAAAAAAAAACTACAAGCAAAATGATGCCAGCAATAATTAACTTATGTGTAAAAAAATCTACACAATTTTGCGATTAATAAAAAAGTGAATCTAATTCATGCTTATGTTTAGGATGGCAGCATGATAAATAAAATGAAGAGAGAAGCAAGGCTCCATCCATGCAATAAAATCCAACAACTGGTATGACATGCCATTGTAAGTAAAAGAATAAAAAAGGTCATAAAAAGATCAACACACTTTAATAATTTTAGGAAAAAAAAACCCCCCAAAACAACAGGTTTTCCACCAAAAACAATAACATGGGGACCACAGACAAATGTATAATAAGGAGATCAATTTTTTTCTTTTTTGCCAAGAAAAACAGCCACAAAATAAAGGAGGTTCAGAAAATAGAGTTAACGAGAGAGAAAGAAAAAAAGAAAAAAAAAAACAACTCTTAAAAACCCAACCAGAATTTGTCAATACCAGAAGTTGATTGAGTGCAACCACAGCCTTAGAAGCAGTAAAAAGCCTAGTCAAATAGGCAATGGAAACATTTGTTTAGACATAACAATGAAAGCAATAATAGAAGCTGGAGACATTGGATCAAATAAAAAAGAAAGCAACATTAAAAAAATGGAGAGAGAGAGAGAGAGAGAAAGAGAAAGAGAAAGAGAGAAACAGAAAGATGGAGAAAAAAGTGAGAAAGATTCCAGGGAGAAGGTTTCATGTTTAATTTCTTCACTTTATTTTTTCCAAAGACATGCTTAAATCGCAAAAAAAAAAAAAAAAAAAAAAAAAGTCCACAGCTCCCATAGGATTCCTCAGCATTTTCTATATATTCTTTTTTGGTTAGCATCAAAATTGGATGCTCAAAATCAGTTGCATTATTAGTGAACACAAATTGAAAAGTAATGAACAAACACAAAAAAAGGTTCCAAACTGGGCTAGTTAAGATATTAGTGGGATGGAGGTAGATTGAGAGATAAAAGAAACCTACACCCAATGTGTTCAGGAAACCATTGTTTGAAATGATGGCGAGTGCGTCTCCACAGGCCAACTTCAAAGGCAAAATGGTAAAGAAAAAAAATATCAATATACCACTAACAAAATTAACAGAAAAAGAAGAAAAAAAAAAATCAAAAGAAAAATGACAATAGAGAAGAAAGTTTGTAACTTAAAAAAGGTGAAATTTAAATAAAATGCTCAATACTGAATTCCCCAAAATATCCACATCACCTGTACCATACTTACAATTAGTAAGTGAGTGTTTTCTCAACAGCTTTTTGTTGTCTTCTGGGGGTAATGTAAATAGACCTTTAAGAAAACAGGGGCAGACAAGCAAAGAAAAAAACATTATGAATTTCTACCACCCACATGATCTTAGAGAAAAACAAAACCAAGGTTAGATAAAAGAAACAAATTAAAAAGCTTTTAGGCCAACCATGCCACATTGCTTTACCTGTACATCAAGACAGAAGCCAATAAGTACAACATCCAATAAATAATTTTGTTGTAGTTTTCATTTTATTAAAATTTGTTGTTGTTTTACCATGATTTGTTGGAGATTTCAATATCAATCTCAAGGTTGGCCTATCAAGCTCTGTAAAGATGAGAAATAAATATTCCAAAGAAAAATAAGTACTTTAATCTAAACCAAATCAGAACAATAAGACTTAGTGAATACCGTGCAAATAGCAAGGGGGATCTAATTTAGAACAGAAATATTATCCTTTGCGGTCTATTCTTGTGAAGATAACATAAAGGCTTATAAGTAGTCGCAGCTATTTGTTGCTAGTGGTTATTTATTATATAATAATCAAGCTTGTTATAATAGTTAATCATGTAGTCCAGCTGATTAACTTAGTTATAACAGCATGTAAAATAAGAATGAAAAGAAAAGCAAACGAGTTTTGCAGGACTATATAGAAAGCGCAAAAATAAAAGTTAAAAAGTCCCAAAAATAAGTAAATAAATAAACAAATAATAAATAATATCTATGGGGGAAAAAATCTTTCTGGATTAAACTTCTAACTCTAGTCTAAAAAAAAAAAAAAGAGACTAATAGAGCTTGCTTCAAAATTAAAGCAAAAAAAAGAGAAAGAAAGAAATTTACTATAAATAGAAAAAAAGAAAAAATAGAAAAAAGATTCCTTTTTATTGGGCTTAATGTCTACCTTTTTCTTTTTTGAAACTTTAAAGTAAGTAGGATAAAATGTTCAGCAAACAGCGTAGCAAGTGACGGAAACAAAAAAATCCTGAAGCAGCAACAGTTGTAGCAGCAACTGAAAATAATACAACGAAGGATTTTTTTTTTGGAACTAGCTGTCCACAGAAAAAACTACTGACGATAACCACGAGCTAGACTGGACAACAGAAAGTTTTACCATGACTGGAGGGAATAGTCACTGAACAATACTACACAAGTAGTATGTTCCCACTTAGCACGGTAGTAAATTCTAGTAAGTTTGCAGCGAGCTGGACACCACTGCTTCATGTAGGGAAGTGAACAAGCTGTATAAACACAAATATAAAGCAACTGTGAACATTTCACAACTATGGCAAAGAATTGGGGGCATTGCTGGCTCTATTATGGAATGATATTATTTAAAGATTTTCCCAGTTATTTTATTGGTTCATTATCTCATTTTTTTCCCTCATGCAAAGTTTGTCTGGGAAAGAAATTTTATTTTAAGCAGGACACTACGTCAAATCGAAATATGGAAAAATACAAAACTTGTAGAGAAAATAGAAAAAAGTCAAGTACTTCAAAGTTTCTTTGCATTAAATCTTTTTTTTAAAAAAATGATGTCTTTTTGGGGTGAAGGTGTATTAAATTAACTAATTCTTCTATTTTAACTGAAATATTAAGTAGTGCCCTGCCATTAAAAATAATTTGCAATTAAAAAAAAAATAAATGGAAAAAAGTAATGCACTTCAATGCTGCATTTGGCTTAGTTTTATTGAGATATATCTGATTAAGATATTAAATAGTTTGGACATCCCAGATAGCATGTTGAAGTTTAAACAAGTAATACATACTGACATGTGATATCAGATTGTAGTTCTAAGGTATTCAATGTTAGATATAACTCATTTAAAAGTCAAGTAAAGAGAACAACTCTTGGAAGATTCAATATTGTATTCAGGCCTTAATATAAGCTGGAGGTCTGAATATTACCGGAGGCAATCTCTTTTCTTCACTTCAAAAGAATTTCTATTTCTGATTATATATATTAGCTTAATAATCAAATATAAAACATTGAGAGTTTTCTAATAAAATTGCTAGTATATTTTTGCCAGAAATAATTTCAAATCCTACAAGTCATGTTTGCAGTCAAAAAAAGGAATTGTTTTGTAACAAATATATTCCTGATAACCTGGGTGGAAGCTTAATAAACAACTCTCAAAAGATTTTAAAAATAGTAAAGAAAAATTGTCCCATAGTATCATATGATATAAGTTCCATTATGATTGTATAGTCTTCTGAACAGACAGCACACTCGGATGTATCTTGCTGCAAAATCTTTAGGATATGATAAAGAAACAGCTGATTAAAGATTCATTTTGTAGTAAATGATGAAACTAAAAACGTGAACTTGAGCTCTGAATTAACCATAGTGATAATGGATGTGAATGAAAGTGATATGAAAGTGGTAATTTCCAGGTGATATGAAAGTGGTAATTTCCAGGTGATATGAAAGTGGTAATTTCCAGGTGAATCAACAAGTGTATAAAAAGTAGACATAAAAGATTCTCAAATTATTTTCACATCCTACAAAACAAGATAAGAACTACTAGGTTGTTATAGCTGTATGTCATGAAAAGGTTTGAATTGTTATTTAATGAATACATTTAAATATTTCAGTTGGGATTGGCTGTATTTCCAATATGGAGAGGAATTTATGTCTGATATTCAAGGAATGTTGAATAAAAGATGCTTCTGTGAGACAAGTGAAAAAGATATTTTAAACAGAACAAGAAAGCCCCCAATGCATTGACTCTAATGGAGGATGAAATCAGATGATAAAGATGTGCATGTTTTTAAAGATTTTAACATTTTTTATATTGTTTTAAAAAAGTAAAGTTTAAAAAAATGAAAAGAACAACTGAAATGTTAAAAAAAAAAAAAAAAACACTCTTGTAAATAATGAGAAAATTTTTTACAAATGCACAACAATTTAAAAGTGGTGGAATAATAAATTTGGTTGAAAATAAATCCCTGGATTAAATGAATTTAAAGAGTTTCCAAATGTAGTTAACAGCAGATATTTTATAGTATTAATGTTGCATTGACAACAGTGTTGATTGTATGTAACCATCTTTACAAAAAGAAATGATACAATAATAGTCCTTAGTTTGTCCAATTTGTAAAGACATGCGGTTCTTTATCATCCAGGTCAGACAAGATGAAACACAGACTGACAGCAGGGACATACAACCGAAAAAATAAAAGCATATAACAAAAAGCAGGTAGAACTTAAAAAAACAACAACAAATATTGTACAATACATCAAATAAATGACAACATTATGAACCTGCTAAAACAAAACAAGGACAATAAGTGACTAATCTTTGATAGCAGATTTGGTAATAAGATATGAAAAATTACAAAGAGCAAAAGATTGTATCATCATGACTAGCAAATGACAGATCTCCATTTTAAATTATAATGAAATCAACCAGAATATCAATAGCTCGGCTATGGATGAGAAAATTAAAAAGAGCAAAGAGAACTAAATAAACAAGCAGAGAATCAATTATATTTTACTTGATGTCTCAAGAACTTGACAAATATTTTTAATCCACACAAAACACTCATTGTTATTCAATAACAAAGAAAAATAGATTTCATCTAAGATTAGTTTGCAAATTATTAGACATGAAAAATATGAGAAATAATAAATTTAGTGTGGTTATTTTCTGAAATTTAAAAGGATTACCAGCAATACTTGGATTGTATACATTTAAAAAATGAAAGCCTATGTGATTTTATGAAAGTTAATGATAAAATGATTGAACTTTTTGTAGGTCAAGAATAATAAGAATAATTCTTTTGACTTATTATTTCATTAACAGAAAAAAAAGAAAGTTCCTTGTGAAAACTAAATAGATATATATGAATTAGGTAGACATTTAACTAAATACTGCTCAATAATTTATCTGTAAGACAAAGAAACACCTCTGCAGACAATCATTAATTATGACAGTTATTCGCACCTTCCAGCAAACCGTTTAAAAACATTGCCCTAAGATTTTACAAAAAAAATGATTTTCCATTGAGGGCGGTTCACTTAAACTTTCACTTAGAACTTTGAACATATTTCATCAATTTGCTACTATCAGAAACCTGAACATGCATTACACAACAGCTGATCTTGCAAAATATTTAAGATTCAATCAAAAAGAACAAATGAGAAAAGGCTGTCTAATCCTATGAAATATGAATGATAGATATAAGTTATATCTGTCCCACAGGGAACAGTGAGGTTGAAAAGAATGGAAACAAAAAATCTCACAACTCTAATAAAGAAGTAAATAAAGATGAATTACAAGAAGTACAAATCTGGTGAACAGATTTATTTCAACAAACTTAAAATGATGAGTTTTAAAACCATTGCTAAAAGCTGCCATTTTTTCCTCTTATTTAAAAAAAAAAATTTTATATGGAGACTAAAAATGTACATTAGCCAAGAACACTTTTAGGTCTATCTAAAATAAAGAGGGAATGGCTAAAAAAATATTTGAAATGGTTTTATCAAGATAATAGAGAGTTCAAAGTTTTTTGGAAACAGGAATATATTTGGAACAACTGCCTCCTGTTTGATTACAAACATGCAACTTTAAGATTGCAGGTTATGTATAATAATAGAAATAATAAGGATTGAACAATCAGTGATTTTGATTGCAAAGAATGATTGTTCTTAATCTCAGAAAATGCAGAAGGTATTGATAGGATAAGACTAGGGTTGAGACAACTACAACATGCAAACAAATAGAGGGAGTAAAATAGAAGGGAGATCTAGCAAGAGGATAACAGATATATAAGGGAATTGTCAAACTGAGTACCTCATGACTAAATATTTAAAATAAACCAACACAACAATAGGTTAAGAAATAAAAGATATGTATATATAATAAAAAGATATATGTATACATAAATAAAACACAGGATAGTTTAGAAGAAAGAAAGTCTTAGAAGGATTTGAATGCTGTATTTTAAAAATTCATTAGGATACAGAGATGTTTCTGTTGCTTTTATTATTTGACTTTGGAGTAGTAGGCAAGATTAAATGATTAAAACCATTTTATAACCTCATTTTGATGTATAATCATGTCAAAATGCTACTAAAATTTTAACCAAACCACCCAATTCCAGTGGTACTTATTACATTATGCTGCCAACAATGGTGGCTAACAAATTCTAAAAAAAAACAAAAAAAAAACAAACAATTTTATTTCACAAATTAGGCATAAACAATTCTCAATAAAAAAGAACTCTTAATATTTTAATAGTTCAAACCTCACTTGGAGCGGATTTATCTGGCATTTATTTAGATATATTAGATATAAAATATCAAACATTAAAATATAAAGTAGCCAGATTATTGCATATATTCGGCAATATGATTTATAATGAAAATGAATAAGAGATTAAATACTATTTGTTCAATTTCTCTAATTATTACATCAAAAAAATAAACAAAAGTTAAAAATTGAATCAGATATTCAATAACAATAGCAGATTACTTAAATTAAATGAATAGATACTCCACTTGGAGAAGCAGGTATTGAGGGAGAGAACTTTCTTTATTCTTCAAAGATCTCAAATTTGACAAGAGTATTTTATATACAAATGCAAATAAAAAAGAGCAACGACGGATGAGAGTCAATCTTACCTCGGCAAGGATCGTTTTTCACGAGGAATTCATCCAAGGCAATCCAGCCTCCACCGACACGCACCATAACTGTACTGCGTAAAATCCGAACAAGACGTAGTTTTTGCGAATCACCAAACTATAAAGAATAAATAAAAAAGATTAAGAAATCCAGTGATGCAAAAAAAAAAAAAATAAAAATTGTCTGCCATAAAAATATTTAAATCAATATTACTGATTAGAATTTTTAGGTTGAGGTTTTATTGATGAAGAGTTGAAATAGTTTTAAATTTAAAAAAAATATTCTTTTTGCAGATCTTTTTTTCTAGATCTCATACAGGAGCAGATGTTACTGAAAATGGTGAATTTGTATCAGTATAAAAAGAGTTTAAATAAATTGATGAAGATTAATATTTGCAATGCTTGTCATATTTGGAACATTACATTTTTTGAAGAAATTAATTTTGCTTTCAAGAATCATTTTTTGATGTTATGTATATAAACAGATGATACACTTGCACCTAAAATAGCCTTTTCCCTAACAGTCTACTTCTATCAGGGATAAGGTATGAAGAAAAAGAACCCATACACATACATCATGAAATGTGAGCAAATATTTTCATGGTGTCAGTCCTAGTAGCTATGGACTTTTCACAGATTTATATTTTATTACCCAAGAAAAATGTTTTGTTTTTGGTGCTAAAAGCTAAGCTATGTTAAATAATTAAATCAAGCCAAATCTACTTTCAAAATAATGAAAACATATGTAGATTCATACATTCTATAATGAAATCTCTTGATACGTCTCCATGTATTGTTTTACAACAAGTCATGATCTGTGAATTTATAAAACCACACGAAAGTTCTTACCTTTCACTTTGATACATTTTATTATATGTGTTCACGCATCTCTATAAGACACCTTTTTGGTCAGTCCCTAGGTCTGCTGTATCATGTTGAATTGATATGAAACTTGGTCCAGGCCTTCGGGTGAACCATCCTCATCTTGGTACTACTACCACCACGGCCTCATTGAAATTATGGTTCTTGTTAATGGTAGTATTAGAATTAATTGTATAAGTTTTATTATATTGTATAAAATATGGAAATAAGATAAATAAGGATGTGGGTTAAAGTAGACATTTTTGTTATCACCACTGCTGATTCTCTTCATATTAAATGCAGAAAACTTCAGCAATGACTGCCATTTCTCATGATCATTTGGAATGATTTTCGGAATAATCAGAGCAATAATACCCTATTAAGAGGAAAAGAAAGTTGTTGCAAGTCTTCAGAATACATAAAAATCAGTTGGTAACTTTTCTAGAAGAGAAAATCATAAGATACTCCAACCATTGAAACTTTCTCACATTAGCTTCTTTTGTCAGGTTTTTATGTTTTGACCTAACCAGAATTGGGATGAAAATGGTACAAAATGAAAATTTTACCCTGTATTTTCCTTCGCCAATTTTGTGGATCCTAAATTGGGTGACACATGTACACTTGGATACTTGTTTCTTGACTTCATCTTGGATTCTCTCTGAATCGGTTGCAGGTTTGCCAGTCTACAAATTCAAAAACATCTTGCATTAAGGTCAATAAATTCAAATAAACTAGGAATATTTAGAAGATATTTTAAAAAAGATATTTATATTTATAAATATGGTTTTAAAAATGCATAAAGCATTCAATTTAAAAACACTGCAATTTGTCTGGCTTTTAAAATCTATTCAGAGTTAATCCAATACAAACAATCCTATTATATTTACTATACATAAAAGATAATGACTTCTTGCCCTAAATTTCTTGTTTGATGACCACAAGTTATGCTATATGAACAGATCTAAATGTATGTAAATCCATTGAAACACTGATTTATCATCTTCCAAATTGTATTTCTGTTATTAACAAAATAAATGGGGGTTCTGACATATCAAAATCTGCATGAATCAGGATGCATCAGTTTTTTAAAACTATATATTAAATAATACTTTTGTGTTAGCTTTTTGAATATGCAAACATGAGAGAAACAGGTCTTGTTAGTCACTTAATAGAAACGGTCACGTGACCAACATCTTTTGGCAGTATGCCATTTTGGGGGTGATCAATTAAAAAATTGGAAAAAAGGGTTATCAATGAATAAGTTAATTCTCTCGCCAAAAACAAGCATGAATGCTGCCAAACATAAACTAAGGGATCAATTTAGGATAAACTTACATTGTAAATTGAACTCCTCACTAAAAACCTATTACAGGGGAATTTAAAAAAAAAAAGTTTTTTTCTAGACATAATAAGGAGTACATGTTTAAATTTTCAGCCCTATAACTCCATTGGTGTGGCCTGTATGTGTGATACATACATACATAGCCAGTCAGACCAACTTGATAACTGAAGAAACCTATGGTGGCAGTTTTGGTTAACAGTTTCTAACAAAACAATGAAAAGATGAAAACTATAGAATATATATTTATCTTTAGAAATTTGTTGTTTACTTTATTACAAATAATTGACATGTTCATGCACCTGAGACAATAAGAGATATTTCGAAGAGAGTTTATCCAATAAACAATCAGTAAAGCTTCTTGTTAAACAATCAATCCCAGCTCAGATGTTTACAACATTCAAATGAAAAGAAATTGTCAACGAGAAGGACAAAATATCTTAACTAAATTTTTTCTTTCATTTTCAAAACTGATTCCTGTCAGTGTCCACACCACCTCTTCTGTGTTCTAATCAGTAAACAAGAGTACTATTCTTCTTATTGTCATTAATGGCTTCACACATATCAAGGTAGCATTGACACATATTTATGCACAGTAGAAAACAACTGGATTTAAATAGTCAACTAATTACCATTTTTCAGTGCTGAGTGGTTTAAGTTAGAAAGAAACAAAAGTAAACCAAATAAGAGAAGAGACACAAGTCTGTGCTTTGAAGTAGGTAGAACCTGTTAATGCAGTCAAGAAACTCAAGATGATTTCACCAAGAAAGTCAAATATTATCTTTCTGAAACCAAATAATATTCAGTGCTCACCAGAACAAGGCAGTTTTTGTTTATATAAAAAATATATAGATTAGAGACATAAAATTAAATTTATAAAAAGAATCCCAAAATAGAATTATGTTGTACTTTTAACTCGCAGGTTGTCAATAACTGATATTAGAGCAAATGAATCTGATTACAGAAATCACCGGTCTTTATATTGGTCTGCTTCACATTTCTGAAAATTCTACAATTTTACCATTTTTTCACTTTTTAAAAAAAATGTTTTTTTATTAGTCAAATTTTGAAATGCTAACTTAAGTGACTTTGCATTTTTATGTTGAATCAGAAATTGTTGAGGAACATGATGACATTCCTAGTCCTCTTTGTAGTTAGTGTTGTTATTTCAAATTTGACTTTAATCACAATAGCTTAGTGTAAATGTTCTTAGGAAAAGAATGTTTCTTTAATCTCCCATCTAGACATATACACATACACACATAATTATGCAGAATTGTGACGCATAATTGTAAATGAGTACTTATATATATATATATATATGATTTTTGGGAAATGACAATGTTGAGACACACTTACACACTCACTTACACAGCCCTCATCCTCACACACACATACATAAAGCAAACACCTTTCACTAACAACACACAATACCCATACACAGAGACACACCCCTAGCCCCAACTGATAACAAAATCACACAAGATACTAACTAGCCATAAACAACCCCCCCAAGCTGAGGTCACCTAACCACTGGATACCACCAGCCAAAAACCTGACACCAGAGGTCAAAGACATTAGGCACTTACAAAACCCACCCACACACACACACACACACACACAGGAAATTCTCCATCCAAACAAGTGCCTCGACTAGATGCAGTCATCAATACACGTTCTCTCCAATTTCCTTTTGAAAACGACATAATACGTCGAAACATGTTAAGGTATTAAATAAATTTCTTGCAAATTATTCTGAGTCTCCACATTGTCATTTCCCCCAAATCATTATGTCGGATAACCTTTATCCTTTCATACACCATATATATATATATATATATATATGAGGTTCGTCAATAAGTCTGTAGCCTGATGATGAAAAAAAAAAGACATTTATTTTTACATAAAAAACATCATTTTAATCGTACAGAACTGTTCCTGGTCTCCATATTATCTATTAGAAAGTTGTTAAAAAAAAGAGTTAAAAACCATATTAACAGAATACATAAAGGTTATCAAATAAAAGTATTATAGGTAAAAAGATATTTTCTACAATTCAATCACTTACATCTCTATCTGGTCTTAGAGCAGCAACAAATTCTTTATAGTCAATATAACCATCATTATCTCGATCAAATTTGTTTGCAACCGCTTCCATTTCTAGTTTTGTTGTGGGGAATTCTGTGAATAAGAGAAATTTCAACAAATTAGAACAAAAACGAATACATGAAAAAAAAAAAAAAAAAAGAGAAGGTTTTTGAATAATATAAAAAAATATGTATTCAAATAATGAAGGGAAATTTAGAAAGAAAAAGAAAATTCTATTTTTTTGTCATATAATACACATCCATGATTTGGCAATAGATATTTATTGAGAAAAAAAAAAGAAGATCTTTTAATTTGTAACCCCACTTCTCAACCAAAGAGTTGGATTCTAAATAGGATACTAAAAAACGAAATATTTAGTTGAACAGGAGTATATGGGTGTCAGTCACCTCAGCCCTTAGCCCTACCTCGAAAAATAACTTTTGTGGTATGCATTGGCTGATTTCTTAAGCAAAAGTTTTTGGGGAAAGTGTACATTATAGGAGGGAAAATATAGTACTGGAAAGCCTGGTAGAGCATGCCATACTAGCATACGCGATTAGTAGAACACACACACACAAAAAAAATTTGTTCTGATACTGGCTGGTGTTTTGTATGGCACGCAGCGAGACGATATCTTAACTTCTTAATTCACTACGTTATTAGGCAACACTGTTTGTCCTCAGCCTCAGGTCGTGTTCCCGAAGCGACAGACAGCACCAATGGAGCTGAAAATTTAAACATTTATTCCTTATTATAACATACTCAAACCCAAGTCAAAAAATTATGTATTAGCACTAAAAACATTTTATGTTAATTTAAAACAAAAAGAGGTACATTATTCATGTTCCCAACTAAATTATTTTTAACAAAGTCCGGGGGAAGTAAATTAAATGGGGTTACTCATACTGTGAAAATTATTGAAGTTCATTGATATATCTATGTGACAGTGGATACAAACTGTAATAATAATATAGATACACCCCCACCCCTCTCCCAAAAGAAAAAAAAACAACAAGAAAGTGAAACTCACTTGAGGATATAATTCCCTCAATAAATTCTTTTCTAGTAACTTTGCCGTCATGATCTCTATCCTGTCGCCTGAAGAAATCCATTATTCTAGATTTGTTATGATGCATCCACTGCAAGTAGCGAGATCGCCAATCATCAAAGTCAAAATTCTTCATTTTTTCTACTTCATTCAAATACTCCAAGGCATCTTCCAGCCTCCTTTGCCTTTCCATTGCCAAAAGCCAGACTTGCCTCCATTTGTTAAATAAGGCTCCAACACGTGGATTTTTAAATTGTGGTTCTGGGGTACGTCGACCGCTATCTCTGCAAACAGGAAAGCAAACATTATAAACAATGAAAATATTCAAAAAGAAAATCCTCTGCAAAGAAGTCAAAAGAAAGAAAAAAGTTTTACTGAATCTGTCTTGGTTGATTTTGAACATTTTTGGACCTTTTAAGCTTGTAAGGAACATCTACTTAACATCCACAGATGTAATTAAAACAGCAACAAAAAATTAAGTTTTGGATGTCTCAGAGACAGACAGTTACTAGAAGCCATAATTGTCATTAATTAACAAAAATTCTAAGATGCAGCAATAAAGAGGTTTATTGTTACAGTAACTGGAAGTGTTTTAAGTAAAGTTTTGTTGGAATCCAATGTGCTCAATATTTTTCAATATATTAAAACTGATTAAAACAGTCTTTTATCACAGTATAACAAATATTGACCCACATTTTTAGAAAAAAATGAAAATGAAAATTAAAGCTATACTTGCTTATTGAAAATCTATTAAAAACAGTAAAATTATACAGTATTTAGAAAGTAAATCTACCTAAGAGGTAAAAGGGTCCAGCTTCTAAGTGATGGGAAGAGCTAGAGTATAAAGCATACTTCATGTAATTAATCAATATTATTGATGTGCTATTACAAAAAAATAAAAAAAAATAAATGATAATCTAATATTTATATATATTTGTGACTATGTTCTTCTCCTCCCAAACAGGGCATTGCAGCCTGAGGTAATGATTCAAGGTACCCCTAGAATGTGCAAGATTAGAGAAGGCAAAAAAAAAAAAATTTGGGAGATTTGCAACTGTTACATTATGTTTTGGGGTGGGGTTCAGTTTACAATGCAGCTATAATGCTGAACTAGACACTTGCTTTCCGGCCGTCGTATGGAACTACGCTTTGAAGTATTTCGGTTTCTTCCATTAAATTCAGGGGGAACTTTTTTTTTTCACTTTTAGGTGTCAAAATCAAGGGGGAACATTTCTTTTCCCTTTCAGTGATCAAAATCAAGAGGGAACTATTTTTTAAAAATTTTTTATTACTGGATTTTTTGTTTGTAAAACTGCAACCCTGAGAAACGTTTCAGACAAGACTTCTAAAAAA
>VCCN01007370.1:34912-58154 GCA_006491835.1 Architeuthis dux
AAGAAACTAATGTTGTGCACCCAGAAGCCCCGTCAAACTAAGAGACTGCATCATTTGTTTGTTGCGTAAGAAGAAATATATCAAAGAATGTATATTTCCTGTGTTATATTTGCAGTTATTTTTAAAATACCCAGCAACAATTTTTAAAGCTGCAATTTTAGTTTTTTTCCATCTACTGATTCTTTGTGAGTTAGGAGTCAAATGAATTACTGTACCTTTTTAACCCCATGTGATTCATCTAAGGTAACACAAAAACAAAAAAAAACAAAAAAGAATTCTTTTGATATGCTGAGCAAATGTTCGAAACTTACCTAACAATATTACAATATTTTCCTCTTACTAGATCTTTAGAAAACTGAAAGAATTGCTATAAAGATTCTACTTTCATAAGAGACAAACCAGAATTTAAAAAGACAATAGTAAGGGGGAATAAATTTAAAAAAAAAACAACAAAAAAAAAACATGCTTAAAATGTGTGTAATGACTCATAAGCCAAGGAGATAAAATTATACATTTTTAATGCCTTCTTGCAGAAGGCAAACTTCAGATTATTGTAGATATTTTAAAAATAAAATTAAAAAATAAAGCTACAACAGTAAAGAGACAAAATTTATAAAACTACTGAAAATTGGAAGTTAAAATCGATTGGAAGTTAAAAATCCCTGTAGAGTGATGAGAGAAGAATGCTGATAAGATACAAATTGTAAAGAAATGACAAAGATATTGAGAAAAATCATCTAACTACACAGAGATTACCATGCAGATAAAAAAATAAAACAGCTATGTATACATATACACAGTGCCGTATTAACCAACTTGAGGCACAGGTCTCAGACCGCCAGACCGCTCCAGGGCAGATTTATCCACAATTTTGTCTATAAAGTATACTTGACACTTCCTTGTAAAATCCTGAAATACCTATAAATTAAGATTTTAGGGTAAAATAAAGTGGATTTTTGAATTCCTCATGTCTTAAACCCATGATATAGCCTTTTAAAGTACTCAGATATGTCAACTGGGAGACGAGATATGAAATTCTGTTTTGTTAGTGTATGCTGGCGACCAATTTGTTTTATGCAAATGGGGTAGTTCTTCCCAACTTTGTTCTTGGGAACATCTTTTTTCTGAAAGAGAACACCCTAAGGAACGTTTTGGTACCCTAAAAGTATAATCATGTGGGGGGGGGTACATGGTAGCCCCCGCTGGCCCCCGGACTAAATAAAGATTTCTCCATGCAGCTTGGCACTGCCTCCAACTTGGGTATCTATGTGCCTTCCTCTATGTTTGGGGTGAGTGTTGGAATTTTCTTCCCTTTAACCTTTCGGCTTCTCCAACACTCATACTCTCTCCCTTGTTCTAAGAGAGACAGGGTGGGTGGGGGTTTGATAAGGATTTCTCTATGTTAATTTGGAACTGCTATGTGTAAATCTTTTTGGGGGACATTACTGTTCCCCATACTATATATATTCTTAAAATGTCTCTTGGTTTGGAGATTAAGTTTTGATTTTTGGTGGGCTAATATGACCTGCCATATTTTTTGCTGTTAGGTCAATTTAAGTCTCAGGTTGTCTTTGTGCCTACACCGTGAAATAACCTCCCCCCGTTTAAAAATTTGTCTTATCCCTGAATCTTAAAATCCTATATTTTTCTTCTAAGCAGTTTAAACATTTACCCTTAAAACTTATCGGTGGAGCTGTTCTAATGAGTATTTCACAACTAATTTTGGGTGTGAGCCCTTTTTCCTTTACTTCCCAGATATATTTAGATAGGGTGGTGCTAAATCTATATTTAGTGTGTTTGAAACTCATGGTATGTTTGTATAGCCTTCTCTTCCAATTTGATTTTGCAGCTCCTAGATAATATTTGACTGTATTGGGAACTTCTTTTATACATATGGTTGCCATATATACTACATTTTAAATGTAGTATATAAGGCTACCATACGTATAAAAGAAAAACACAGAGGAAGGCACATAGATACCCAAGTTGGAGGCGGTGCCAAGCTGCATGGAGAAATCTTTATCACCCCCAGCCTCTAAAAGGATCACAGGAAATGGTAGTGACAACCCAAGCAGCTGTGTGAAAGGACAAAACTCCAGTGGTCACCTCAAAAACATCACAGGGGAAGGTATATATACCAATTATTGTAGTTGTATCAAACCAGTTTGAAAGATCGTATTAAACGTGAAACAGCCTGTCACTGGATGTGGTCGCGTTCCATAAGATACTTATTGCTCTGCCCACTTTAAGGATTATCTCGTCTTTAGACAGGCATTGTGCACTCTGATACCGTCGCTGAACACATCTGTTCTACGGATTTATATTTTACCCTAAAATATTTCTCCGACATATATATATATATATATATCTCCTATCTTTAGGGTAGGTGTATGCCAAGTTTACCTGTGCCTCAGGCCGCTATTAAGCTTAATCCGGCCCTGTATACCCATAGGAAGGGTAAAAAAGGTTAGGCACCATAACAAAGCAGCAAACATTCATTAAAATGTGGTCAGATTACAGAATAAACTAATGTGTGTCAAGACACTCAGGAAGACTTACAAATGTCTTTAATCAGGTCATTTTACATGATCAATTTCCCATTTGGTGTATGACTTTCACTTAGCGAAATCAGATATAAACTATTCAACTTTGAAACTGTCTTTTTTCCCTTCTTAATGAACCCCAATGATTAAGAGGCCAAAAAAAAAAAAAAGAAGAATTTTTTGAACATTTTTAAGAGTTATATTTGAACAAACTTGTTTTATAATTATTTCAAAATACAAAGTATTATAAAAGATCCCTTTCCTTAGGAAAGAAAATGAAAAATCAATTTACTATCTTATTGCCAAAAAAAAAAAAAAATACTTGGTTTTATCTTTTAAGATTTTTAAATCTTTGATTACCATATTTTACTAATTGGTGGGAGGAACTTTCTTGCACCCCCCTCCCACTTCACATTGAGTTAGTGGATAGATTTCCAAATTCACTTTTTATCTTTTTATAAAATTTGACCAATTTTCTGGTAACAATTACAACAGACTTAGATCTACCAAAGTTTAGCAAGATGTCCTTTCAACTGATTGTGACTATAATGACAAAGTGATTGGCATTCTTACTTTTCTAGTGTCAGCCTTTTCTAGGACAACTAATTATTGTCATCAGAAATATTTCCGCAGACAGAAAGTTTGTACTTGATCTAATATTATGATCAACTAATGCTTCCCTCACTCAGTGATTTTTAGGCAAGTCTTCATTCAAAGCAACTCAGCTGATATAAAGTTATATCCTGAGAAACAAATTACAATTTTTTTCAAGATTTATATTCTTACATTGTATCAATTTTTGTAATATAATATGTATCAGTGAATCCATTAACCTTTCTAGTATTTTATACCTGTATATCAAATCTACAGACTATATAAAAAGGACAACAGTGAAAAATTACAACAAAATTATATATTAAATGAAATTCATGCACACAATAAAATATCCTGTGGTGCAGTACAATACAGTACAATTTACAACAATACATTCCAAGATGCATCTATTACTTTCATTCCTGTGCAAAGCAATGCTTTCATAGAGGAAAACAACAATTAAAAAATAGTGGGGCGGATAAGCCAAAAACTGCACTTTGGGTTAAAAGCATGAAACTTGGTAAATATACGTAGTTACCCCATCTGATTATTTTTAGATATGGATTCAGGTCAGCAGTTCCCTCTGGTGGCTGTTGTTGAAGATTTTTCAAAATGACCGCCCAGTTCATATAAACGCCTATATCTTTTGAACTATACATCCTAGAATCAACATCTTGATTTGAGGCGAATAAAGTCATTCCAAATAATAAAACTTAGAATCTATGCATTGCTTTAGTACATAACATACATTTTGGTTTTGCAGCTTAGTGTTTACTAATATTTATTTTCAAGTAATTAGAACTAAAGATCAAGTCGAAGAGTAGAGATGTAGAAATACAGGATTGTAGATAGAGGAGCCAAACTCTTCCAAGGAGACCTAATACTTTGCCAAAAATAAACTTTAGTGCCATTGCAGTGTCCTGTGAAATTTGCAAGAAAGGATGTTGGTGTTGGGTAAAAATATATTGCTGAAAATCTTAAATTTAAGGAACTGGTACGTGATTCTTGAACAGGATCTTCTTTTTTTTCACAGGACTTTGCTCTGCTGATTCCACAGTTTTTCTCTTGTATGCTCTCTGAAACTTTTCATTACTAAATTTATTTAGTCTAAATCTTATCTATCTAAAAATAATCAGTAGTAGGGGCAACTACATATATGTACCAAGTTTCATGCTTTTTACCCAAAGTGCAGAATTCATCACAAAATCCCTCCTTAACCGCCCCACTAAATTATCCAATGGTGATGATGACATTAACAATTGAAGTGGCAAGAAACATTGTTGTAGTGCTGATCATGGTTTGGCTTGGGTTTGGTTTCCTCCAGACTTCACAAACTACAAGCGCTGGAGGGAACAGAGACAGTGGGGAGAATTCATAAATGACTTACAACAATTTCCAAAGAAAAGGGAGTAATTCAACTGACCTTCTCCTGGATCCAAATCTAGAAGTGGAAAAATTTTTGTTATGGACCAAAACCTTTACAAATAATGTTAAATAATGTTAAATAATGTTAAATAATGTTCAGAAAGGGCATTTGACCACTTTCTGAGAAGGTTTTGGTCATGCAATGATACTGAATACATCAAGCATCATGAATAAGCTAAGTGCTTAATCATATGTTAATAACTAGCAGCAAATTTATTTTCAAATAACATTATATACATAACAATATTTTCGAGAAACAATAGCAATTATTTATAAAGACATTTTCCTGTAATTCAAACCTTTTTTCTTTTGTGTTCAAATAAAATAAGAAAACAAAAGATAATGTTTATTGAAAGAAAAAGATAAGTGTCAGCTGTTAACATAATCACTATAGTGGTGGTTGTAAATGAAAATACTGTTTACATACATCAACTCATCCAGTGTCTTCAGTTAACATAAAAAGTATTCAGATAACTTGGGGAGGTCATTTTGGAATTATTGTTCACATTTTCTTTATTCAGATTGTTCACACTATTTTTCCATTTCACCACTGTTAGAATATATTTTTATCACATTCATGATAGATGTTGAAGCAATTTGCTCAAAAAAGAAAAAGAAAAAAAAGACAACCCATCTCTGATGGGGAATGATAAATGAAACACAAGAACCTAACTAAAAATACAACCTAAACAAAGAAAACTTTAAACAAGAATTTATAAAATATTCCCGCAACTAATTAACAATAAATGTGAAATGATCATCTCAGGGCTAAACATGCCAAGAGAATCAGGATGACATTTCTTGTCCTGACAAGTTTATGGAAATGTAATAGTCCGGGGGCCAGCAGGGGCTACAGTGCACCCCCCCCCCATGATTCTACATTTAGGGTACCAAAATGTTCCTTAGGATGTCCTCTTTCAGATATATCTCCTTCATGAATTAAATTCACAATTTTGTCTATAAAGTATACTTGACACTTCCTTGTAAGATCCTGAAATACCTATAAATTAATGTTTTAGGGTAAAATAACGGATTTTTGAATTCCTCATGTCTGAAACCCATGATTTAACCTTTTAAAGTACTCAGATATATCAACTGGGAGACGAGATATGAAATTCTGTTTTGTTAGTGTATGCTGGCGACCAATTTGTTTTATGCAAATGAGATAGTTCTTCCCAACTTTTTTCTTGGGAACATCTTTTTTCTGAAAGAGGACATCCTAAGGAACATTTTGGTACCCTAAATGTAGAATCATGGGGGCTGTGCACAGTAGCCCCTGCTGGCCCCCGGACTATAACAAGTTTATGGAAATATAATACATTTTGATTTTGTTTAAAGGCTGCATCGTACTCTGACCGATAATGATCACTAGGTGTTAAGAAAGTAAAATGTATCTCTTGAAAAATAGCCAACCACAAAAAAGTAGTACCTGATATTGCTAATAGACTTTCTGGGTTTTCTGTAGACAGGAATATGTGAGGCATCAGATGTGGTTGTAGATAATCTCCGCTTGTCCATTTTTGTGAGTTTATCAACTTCTGGCTGTTTGGAAGATATTTCTGTTTGAAGGTCCTTGAAATTAAAAGAGGAGAATTACCAGCATTCTTTTCTTACAATTCCAGATTTATTTATTTTTAAATGTAAATGGATTTTGCTTATGAATAAAATATTTCAAAACAATTTTGTTGCAAGGGTGGATCCAAGAATTTTTCCGAAAATGTTTATTTATACTCTTTTCTGAGTGACTTCAGAGTTTTAAATCTTTTTGTCTCAACACATGACAACCTTCAATACCCTTAGAATCTTTATCACAATTTCACTAGCTGATATGCCCTGAAACACAATTTTAGCCAATCTTAGATACATAATTTTCATAATTATGAAATTATCAGAGCCCCAATTTTGGATCACATACAAAACTTTTTGGGATGGTGGTTATCAGTAATGAAAACAAAAACAAACTAGAAATTATCTTATTTTTGTAACATGACTGTCGTAGTCGATAAATGAAAGTGAGACATTTTCTAATGATTGCAATGCAGTAAAAAGGTTTATTTTATAAGCATCAACAATATAAAACTTATTTTGGTGTTCTGTAGCATAAACAAATTTTGGGAACAACTAATTAAATACATTTATTAGATTAAGTAAACGTAACCACACGACCCAAACATGCTGTCCATCACTCTATAGTAGTTGAAAGACCAAAAGTACATAAAGAATGGAATATTTGAAATCCTATAAGTGAAAAAGCTAACAACAAACCTGATGTTGCTGAATCAGTTGTTGGACTATTGTGATATTCTTGGGTATATTAACCTGGTCCTGTTCCACTAACATGTTCTCTGTATTCGAGAGCCATTTCAGCAGAGATTCTAATAAAACAGCATTCTGTCGTACCGCCTGCAGGCCATCATTCAAGCGAGTACCTCGCTGTTTGCACCAAGACGTAAGCTACAAAGAAAATACACTAGACAATTTAATATCTTTTTAAAAATTACTGGTTCTTTTACGCTGTCAAGAAAATTATCATTAGCTTTCTTTAAAAAAAATAAATAATTCCAAATGAATTATTAAGTATATAGGCATATATTTATGAAAACATAGCTTAAAATAAATTAAAAAATGCTCTACTATACATAATATTAAAAAAAAAATGAAAAAGTTAATTATTTGAATTATATGAATCATTTAATCAGTATTCTGATTGATATATTTTTAATAATTTTCAAGACATGACCTAGTTTTTCTTTTTAAATATATTTAAACTGAAAAGGATAAAAATATACCACTGAATAAGATTATGAACATTTTAAAAATAAACCAGCATCAAGGAACATTTTCTTTGTATATTGCAAACAGAATTCTTTTGTTGCCATTACATACACAATTATGCATGGCTTGTTCAAGGTATCACCTAAATTCTGGTGTTTTTTTGTGAATAAAGATGAGAATAGAGTGATAGTTAGCAGGGAAACAAGACAATTCTTTTGTAACCTATTTCAGAAATTCTGACCAAAGGGAGACGTAAAAAAAATCTTCAGAGATGATACTAACCGATAAAGGATCTTAATATTAAAATTGCAGAACCAAAAATTAAATAAGTTTCAGCAATTCAATTTTCATACTGCACACCATAATTCATATAACTGATATAGAAATGCCATTAATTAATCAAAAGGTACAGATGATATGAGAAGAATCAATACATTTTTCAATTTCCTAAAACTGGTTAAGATTATATGTCCTTTCTGGCAATTTTGTTAAGTCTAAAACTGAAAGATTTATCAATTTGTTTTTCTATTCCTATTCAAGTAGCTATCACAGAGGTAATAAAAGGAGTAAACCATATATTACTGAAGGTATGGCATTCCACTCACTACATTACAGAAGAACTTGAAGATGGTATGAAACTCACTATGATCAACAATAATTTTAATGAAATACAAGGATACAATCTAACAATATTGAAGAGAAGTTAATACATCTTAAGCAAGGCTAACACAGAAATCTCAAAATATAAATGAAGTGACTTACTTCTTCCCACCGAGCACGTAGGACGGACAACCATTGTTTAAGAGAAGATAAAGAATCAGGATGACATCTTGTCACTATCTCCTGGCCAATTGCCAAGGCCTCACGTAAATGGGTTTCTTTTCGAAGGAGGTTTTCTTCAAATTTCTGAAACAAACCATTTAAATAAAATTAAAATGAAGACAAAATGATAAGTATTGTAGTTACCAAGAGACAGTAAAGGATATTACAGCAAACAAAAGTTTGAACTTTTATGTTTAAGTAAAAAAAAAAAAAAAAAAGGCCTTGTAACAGAAACAAGGATTTCTGGATGCAAAATTTATTGAACTTAGAATGGTTGAATAACTTTAACTATTGCAAAAGGCAATATATATGTCAATATACTTTATAATTAAAGGTGTACTTACTAAGTGCACTAAAATTGTACTAGAACTTGCAAACAAATACAAAAAATTCTAATTGCTAGAGACCAGATCAAATATTTTGTTGGATTCATTTCACTGTAGAAGAAAATTACCTTGTGCTCTTCTTTCTGTTTAAGTAAGGAAACTTCATCATCAGGGAATGAGCCTTGGTAACGTAATTGTCTTTCAGCTTCACCCAGCCAATCCAATAAACTCTGGGCTTTTTTATGGAAATCATCAGCCTTGCGAATAAAAGATAATTTATTAAAATTTAAAAAATTACATTCTAATGCAACTTACTACATGCATATTTCAAATGAAAAAACAAACAAACAACAAAACAATAAAAAAAAATGTTGAACCAATGTGAGTATATATATATATATATTTTGTATTTTTAAAGAAATACAATATGTTGCATGTACATAGTGCTCAATATTTTAGCGAATAAATTAATAAAACAGAGCATATCAAATTTATTTTTATATGTTATGGGATTTGATAGAGATTGACAGTCTGTTTCATTGCCACAGGCAACTCATCAGGCAAATGGTTTAGAATAAATCCTCCCACTTTTATTTGTATTCTTATTATTCATTTTTCTCTCATAATATTTATTAGCATCTGATGCTAATAAATATAATAAATGCTAATATAAATAATAAATAATATTTTTTTAAATTAAGTCAGTTCTGAGATATTTCTTTCACAAATTATTTTTAGAGGGGGGGGGGGGCATACTTTAAAGTGAAACTGGCCCCTGCCTTTTTTTTATTCTTTTGTTTCGTGTTTTCTTTGTTTATTTTCCATTATTATTTACTGATAGGGGATTTAGAGACATACTTTGTGGCCTTACTTTTGTAGGAAGGATGGAAAGGAGTATCCAAGTT
This sequence comes from Architeuthis dux, assembly GCA_006491835.1. Taxonomy (NCBI): domain Eukaryota; kingdom Metazoa; phylum Mollusca; class Cephalopoda; order Oegopsida; family Architeuthidae; genus Architeuthis; species Architeuthis dux. The sequence continues at coordinate 44,303 of VCCN01007370.1, forward strand.
TAGCATTACAGTTACATTGTAGATATAAAACCCCCTATTACTCTGATGTTACCTGGCATTTGTAAGTTACATAACAAATTAGTTCTATTTTAGGATTAGTTGGGATTATTAATCACTGCTACCAAAGGTTATTGATGTGTTCACACATTTATATGTATCTATCTATGTATCCCAGCCCTAACCGTTCATAGTAGAAACTATGAGTAGGGAAAATGTTTTTTTTATTTTTGAAAATTCCCCCTCAAAGTAGGGTGGGGGTCAATTTTATCTATCTATCCATCTGGACTTCGCCCAGCCCTAACTGTTCATTGTTGAAACTTGAAATTTTGTACATACACACCTCAATGAGTGGGGAAAATGCATTTTTGTTTTTTTAAAATTCCCCTCCAAAATAGAGTTTTGTGGGATCACTACCTACCTATTTCCTTGCATTGTATAATAAACTATTCTTTTTTCTCTTTCTTTTTACCCTTTTTTTCGTGTATATCATCCATTATGACACTAACGGTTTGCAATATCCCTTCAATTTCAACACCACTGTTGAATCTTTATTACAAAACGACAACATGTCCTTCGGTTATTTTCTACTCATTTTTTCCACAGATTACAAGCAATCAGTGAACACCAGTAATAACAATAAGTTAGATATTAGTTATACAATAAGTGAAAAAGTGTACATTGAAAGTGTGCTTTGATAACCAGCAGGATGTCATGCAGAAAAAAACAACAAGTTTGTTAAGTGTATCTAAAAGGGCCAACAACAAGCCACAGCAAGGGAGGAACAATCACAGGATGAGCGCAGTTGCAAGCTATGCAGGAGAGGATGGCAGATGCCAGGCAGGCCGAGACTCCCCAGGAGAGGCAGGCAAGGCAAGAACGGAATGTCAGGTACTTGTACATCTGCCAGTCCTTATGGCCAATCCAATCTCTCAATGCAGCTAAAAGAATTGTTCAAAAGGCATTCAAAGAGCATGGGGCAGCCTTCTGCTATGACAAGGACCTCGATTACAGTTCTCTTAGTGACATTGGAACAATGTCAGTTATGTGTAGCCACTGTCAAACTATGAAATGCAGAAACAAATGCAATGTGCTGCTTAAGGGCAAAGTGTCAATGATTTCCTAAGCTCAATAAGCATCTCGAACCCCGAAAGACCCTGTTTGCTGGAGAAATGGATGACAGCAAGGATTTTCTCAAGGGCATCCGGAACTACAACAGCTGCTTCCAAATGACATCCTTTGGTGCTGACAACAAAGTAAGCGATCGTGAGGGCTTCAATTGGGCTACCTTTAAAGTCCAAGTTCAGGTCTACTTTCTTGGGAGCCTTCTGCCCATGACTCATGAAAAAGAGAAATTTCTACAAATTTACTTCATCTCAGATCCTAAAAAGCAGGCTCAACACTGCTGTGGTGTCATCCAAGGTAAATGGAGGACATTTTGAGGTCTATTCAAGATCTACTCAATGGCACAAATTATTTGGTTCACAGCTTTTGGTATGCACATGAGTATCCTCCAACTACGGATTATGATGATGTAATACATGCAGACAAATCACCAGCCGAGAGAACATACAGGTCATCACAATGCACCAACAATTGCTGCAATCATTTGTGGTCAAGACCATGAAAAAAGAGACATTGTCATCCATCATGGCATCAGAAGAATTACAGAGACAAACCGTGCATATGGTGAAGACTGCTACCACTGGGAGGTAGCAATCTTGGATGATGATGGCAACCCCAAATGGGATAAATATGGCAAAATTAAATCTATTTCAGCCATGACATACAATTCATACCTAGTGATGCTATGACCATGAGACTTCAGTCACCTTCATCGGTCTTGTGAACTCCTTCATTAATTTCTGGTGGATATGTATGCAAAATATTGAAAGTGAAAGATTGGCCTACATCCAAAGTCATCAGATGGAGCTATGAGTTGATGACTATGCACACCTCAGGGATGCCATCAGCAATGATGCTACCACCGACAAGTTGGTCATTTTGCCATCGACTTTCACTGGAGGGTCCAGATACATGCATGAGTGAATTCAGGATGCAATGACCTATGTTAGGCACTAGGGATATCCGGACCTATTCATCACATTCACCTGTAATCCAAAGTGGAAGGAAATCCAAGCCGAACTGTTACCAGAGAAGAACCTCACAAACAGACAGGGCTTGATTGCAAGGGTATTTAGACAGAAGCTTTTAAATCTCAAGAAATTACTCCTTGACAATGCTATCTTTGGATAGAAGATATGCGGTGTGGGCTTCCGCATACACACATCCTTCTATGGTTAAAGCAGAAAATACAGGCTTCACAGATAGACTCCTACATATCGGCAGAGTTTACTGATCCAGCTCAACTATGTGATTATCAAGTCTTACATATCAGTTTGGTCGTTATATCAGTGAGGATATTGGCATTTCATATTCATGAAAGGCACCCTGCACCTGACAGTAAATCTGGAGAATGGAGAAAGGGTTTTCTATCTACAAGAAAATGCTTGGCAGGTGGCTGGAGCACCACCAAAGAAGACAACCATGACTGCCTTTTTTCTTCTGTGCCAGAATGATGCATTTGCCAGGACCATCTTTTACTGGGAGGTGCTAAGATATTAAAGGTGGAGCACAATTAAATCAGTTTGAATGCTTCTTCCTGCGTATGCTACTGCATGAGGTGAGAGGTTCGCAATCATTTGAGGAAATTCCCACTATTGATGACAGAGTTTGCCCCACTTTCCGTGATGCATGTCAGCTATGGGAATTGCTGGAAAATGATTCCCATTGGAATGGCACTCTAGAGGAAGCTTCAGGGTCTGATGTTCCTTCAAAACTATGCATTCTATTTGCTATCATGCTGCATAACTGTGGCATTTCTTCCCCGCAGATACTTTGAGAGAATCACTGAAGACATTTGGCACAGTCACCGTCAGGAACAACTGAACATACAGCTGGTGTTTGATGATGACATCTTCAATGAGGCACTGATTTCACTTTAAGATACTGTTCTTTCTCTTGGTGGGGAAACAGCTCAAATTGTAGGGTCTTCTGGTTCCAGATCGAAACACCACAGGAGCTCTTCAGGGAGATGAACTACAACATCCATGAACTGCAAATATTTGTTCAAGACAATCTACAAAACTTACTTTTGACCAAAGGAAAGCATACAATGTCATCACACACAGTGCAGAGTGGCAAAGAGGGGGCCTCTACTTCCTTGATCACCTAGTGACACTGGGAAGACTTTTGTTGTCATTCTTCTCCTTGCAAACATGAGCCAAAATGGTCGTATTGCTGCCACACTTCTGGCAGGTGGTCAAACAGTCCATTCAACATTCAAACTGCCACTGGATCTTTCAAAGAGTGAGATTCCCACATGCAACATTACAAAAGGAACAGCACTGGCTGAAGTAGTCAGGAAATGTTTCCTCATTGTGTGGGATGAATGCATCAGGTCTCATAAAAGGTGCCTTTGAGCTGGCAAATCTGTTATGGGTAGCATGAGGTTAAAACATGCGTAGAGTCTTCCTACCTTTGTCGTCATGTACAGAAACTATAGCTCAATGGGCAAACTCATGAGGTCTATATGTCCCAACATGGCCCAAAACTACAAAAACTACCAGTGGCTCTGTGAGCGAGGAATTCTTGCTAAGAAACTTCAGAGGCAGTTCAGTAGCCAATTCAGTTCCTCAACTCCCTTGAGCTGCCTGCTGTTCCTCACCACAAGCTTCAACTGAAAGTTGGAATGCCCACCATGCTTCTGAGAAATCTAGATCCTACCAAGTTGTGCAATGGAACTTGCCTAGCTGTAAAGCAGCTTCTCTTCACGTGTCATTGAGGCCACTATGCTAAATGGGCGAGGCAAACAGGAGGATGTGTTCATCCCCAGGATCCCCATTATTCCAACAGACTTTCCTTTTGAATTCAAGCAAATCCAATTCCCATTGAGACTCAACTTTGCCATGACTATCAACAAGGCACGGGACAATCTTTCAAGATTGCTGGGCTCAACCTGACTTTTCCCATGGGCAGCTTTATGTTGGTTGTCCTAGGATTGGACCCCCAAACAACCTTCTCATACTGGCACCCAATGGGAGAAGCTTGAATGTTGTTTACCTGGAAGCCCTGTCAAACTAAAGGACTACATCATTTATTTTGTGCATCACATTATTTTTCACTTATAGATACTTTTCCAGGTGTAAATCATGTAAAACATCTTTTATTCATTGGTTGTGTTCTGCAGGAATAAATATATTAGAGAACTTATTTATTAATATTTTACCTATTTTAGTATTACTGTCCCCTGGGCAATGCCGGCTATCCCTGCTAGCAGTCAGTAAGATTTAACTCGATCACTCTACTCAACTCTCTCTTGGACATGTAAGTTCTCAGCTTTCTCAACCCCTGGTCGAGTTAAACAAATAAGATCTTTTATCACATTTAAAAAATCTTTTAAAATTTGTTTAATATTCAACGGAATCGTTTTCAGGGGCGGACCGAGCGGAAGTAAACACCTCAATAGATTTCTCGTATGAATTTCAAAGACAACAATGATGGATCCCCTTACTTAACCATTTTCCTTTGCAAGAAGAGGAAGGGTAAAACAAGGAAATCAAAGTCATCATAGTTCATTACACTTTATATGATTCTTTTCTTTTCTTTTAGGCATGAGTCAATCTTCTTTGCATAAGTATTTTGGTTGAGACAAATTATTTTAAGGCGAGTAAACTTTCTCTCTAACTCGACTAAATAGTTTAGCAGCAACAAAATTGTATTGGAAATGTGCATTGAATATGTTGAGTTAACATCATCTTCTTTGTTCTTATTATTGTATAATGCAGGTAAGAGAAAAATCCTAGAAAACCAAAAGGAAAAGTTAATAAAAACAGATAAACATGTTACAAGAAATCATTGAATAAGAGTTTAGCACTGTGTCATAAATTTGGATATAATTATCTATAAATAGTTGTTTTTTATGTTAATTTGAACTAATTTATGAACATCAACAACTGTATTTAACATTATACTAAGTACATATTTGTGTTTCCCAAAGTGTGGCATGTAAATTATAGCAGTTTGGCAAAGGGAGGGGCAGGAACACAACGTTATAAAATCACTGGTATTTATCAGAATGTAAATACAATTTTTTGATTGTGATCTTTTAGGTACTTAAGGTATGGAATATTTTCTTTGAAAAGCATTAATTAATTTTCCAACATAAGCTTACCATTCTCTGAGCTTGCTCTAAGCGTTCTTGTTTATTAACACTAAGTGTGCAAATGCGATCCCACAGTGTGGTAAGCTCTATCAGCTGGGCTTGTTGCTGAGTTGTGTCTTCTTCTGATTTTTCTATAAGCTCTTTAGCAGCTTTTCGGACAAATTGGACAGTGTTGGATCTGGCACCCAATTCTTGTTGGAAGGCCTGTAAAACAAAAATACAACCACATGGTCATTTTATATCCATAAGATCTATGATATTTCGTAATCATCTGTCATAGGAAATTTACACATGCACCAGCTTGGAATTTATGATTACAAAAGAATTTGAGAGTTTAAATGATTTTCTGTGGATAGGAAAATTAGATTGTCAAGAGACTAAATGTGAAATTTTACTACAAACAGTATTGACTGTTTGCTAACACAAAAGAGAAATATTGTGCATGTAAAAGAGAACAGTCATAATATCAAAATAATTTATGAAATTATTCAAACAGATACCAAGACTATATGACAACTGATTGAAAGTTCAGTGAGAAAAAGGACTCTACAGTCCCTCAACTTTTATGAAACAATACACATTGTTTCTAATAAAAATCAATCATTGATGTAAATGCAAGAATGCCATAAGTAAAAAATACTTTTTAGCAGTTTTAACTTTTGCTACTGAAACAATTTTAAGATGTTCATGAGATGAACGTTCCCAATGGCCAAGTACTGATAGATCATTCAGCATCTAAGAAAGATTTGACTTTTTTTTCAGAAATATTCTGGGGAGATCTGCTACTTACTTTATGTGCTTCAATGAGATTGTTGACCGTTTCAACATCACCATGAACAGGCTGTTCTTCAGACAAACCAGGTTCAGCTTTGGAGAGCCAGTCCAAGAGGGCTTGAAGAGCCTCATTGAACTGACCAGAAAACAACAGAGACTCTTCCAAATTTCTTTGCCTGGAAATAATGATAAAAACAATGTGAAGAAACACAATCAGTATCTTTAAAATAAATGTACATACATAACATCAGTTAAAACTAACAGAATGTTGTAAACATTCTTAATAGAAAAGGCTTAATTGCAAAAAGCTGCATATGATAAATATTGCATGACATAATTTGTAGTCTGAAGAAACTATGATATACTGGAAGTTAGATTTGTGGGCGATGGAGCTTTGGGGTTGCAATCGGCTGTACCATTTAAACCTTTTATTTTGGTGAGGGGCACAAATTTAACAATTTGCAGGGCAGCAGTCAGGCCTAGCGCTGCGACTGATATATGAAGATAATTTTGGAGAGTTTATTATTTTTAAACAAATAAAAATGGCTAAAAATCAGTCAAGTTTTAATAGACTTTTTATCTGGCAGTCATAAACAAATTTAATGTATGATCAAAGCTAAAGTAATCAAACAACCACAATACTTTTTATCTAAAGGATATATGTTCATTTCCATGGAAAATAAAAATTCACTAATAACCTATCGATGGGGTATAGTGTATAAGGAAAATAAATTTAAAAGGAAATAAAAAAAACTAGTGAATATTAAATTCAACTCAAAGAAAATAAAAACAATTTTTTTTTCATAAAACAATGTGCAAGTTTTGATAGCCCAATTTTTTTTTTTTTTAATTTAAAAATTTAAATAATTGATGCAAACTGACAAGTTTGACATTTAAAAACAAATATCTATCAAATTAAATTCATATTTTTAAAACCATACATTTTATTGAACTTTGAAATAATTTAGTATTTTCATTTATAATAAGAGATAACATTATAATTAAAGAATTAAAATCCTAAGAATGAAAAATGAGTAAAACAAAGCCAAAAATGAAATAAGAGTAATTTATATATATAAAAAAGATCCTTCCACATACCTGGATACTGATTTTCCACATACAACATTCCACCTGTTTTTGAGTTCGCCCAACATCTGTTGTATAACAGGGACATCATCTTTTGGGCAACGGTCTTTAAGGCATCGGGCTGTACGATTAATTGTATCATATACTGGTTGCTTAGCACCCAAATTCCGTTGGAATTCCTGTAATAGAAAGTCAGAAAAACAACTCTTTTAATTCAGGGGTTAAAAGAAGGAACTAATTGCTTCAATGTTAAAAATAAGATAAAGGCCCACCAGATTTATGCATCAATAATTATCCATAGAGATAATCTGAACTACATAAATATCAGAGTAAAGTCAATCTAGTTTTTTTCTTCTCTTTTTTAATGAAAATCAGCATTTAATACAGCCTTTTTACCTGAGATCAGTTGGAAATACTTAACTATTCAGACACATGGCAAGCTACAACTCCTAGTTATTTATGAAGCTTAGCATAGTGTAGCACAAGCCATGGTAGTAGTGCACCCAGTTAGGATCGAACTTAATACACTAATGAATTAATCTAAGATGAGCTTGCTAATAATCATGCTATGGTAGGTGTCCAAACATTTTAAACTTATTAAAATATCATCTACCATTCACTATTATATGATAATTAAATAGAAAAATGAAAGAAGTTTAAATTTGAATTATCTCCAAATCTTTTGGAGAGTTTTTGTTCTTTTAAATTAGAGAATATTGAAATAAAATACAAAATTTTAAAATTATGATATCACATAAGGAAAACTTTTTGAACTGAAGAGTGTATAACATTTCAAATAAATTAACAAAATAAATTTTTCTAAAAAGCTTAAATTTAATGAAAGAAAATAAAACATTCAAATTTAAAAGTTTTTTATTAATTTTTTTATTTTAATTAAAAAAATCTAATATTTTTATATCAAGAAAAAACTGATTTCATTGAAATTTGTTGGTATTTAAGGACATTGACAAGTCAGTTATTAATGATGAAGCAAAATTACTAAAATGCAAAATTTAACAAATATCTTAAAAACTTAAATATTTAAAAAAAATGAAACAAAAGGAAATGGATTTAAAAAAATAATTACTGTTTTGTCAAGTGATAGTATTTATACAAACAAGCAATTACCTTGTGTTTAGCAATTTGCACTTTGATTTTAACGGGGTCATTGCTAGTAGACGTGTCTGCATCAAGAACTTTTTCAGCTTCATTCAGCCAGTCAAGAAGATCTTTCCATAATGAATGGAACTGTGAAAAGACAACCCAGATATTAAGTCACCATAAGCATACATTATAACCGACTTGAGTTTTACACAGAAAAACACACTTTAAAGATTATGTAATTCTTACAGAATTTGGTGAGAGGAATCTCAGAAGTTTGCTTTTGGTCAAGAGCAAATGGGTGGACCAAATCATTAAAGGAATCAACATGTTTGGCTTTGTTTTCTAGCATCCAGAAATTGCAATCTGTTGGCTGCCCAGTTGTAATCAAAAGCCAAGTGTAGCAAAGACAGGAAGCAGAGAGTTATTTGTGGACAGGACAAAAATAGTAGCAGTTGTTCAAAATGTGCAAATGCATAGTTAGGTTGGTACCCTCTCATCAGACACACAATCTAGTCAAGCCTTAACTTTGTTTACATACTGATCAAGCAGGTAAGATAATAAGAGGTTCTGTAGGTAACTCAATGGAATATGTTTCAGCTTAAACATTAAAAAACACATACAATTTTTTTCTCTCCTTACTGGATTGGATATAGAAATCTTTTCTTTCTCTTTTTTCGATTAGATATATGCCATTTACTTTGTCCTTCCATCAACAGTTTCAGAATACTGGTTGACCAACTCTTCAGTAGCCAACCAATGTGGATTAATTTTAGCTCACATGACACACAAGCTGTTCATTGCTTCAACTGATTACTTGAACACTATCATTAACAGATACCCACACTGGACTTAATGACTGTGGCACAGACTAACCTACATACACATAAAAAGCCATACAAACAAATCTACTGATTACTTATTGCTAGCAACCGGAAAACTAAAACTTTTGAGACCATCTATTATACTAATGTATATACATTCCAAATGAAGTTATCCCAACCTAGATCATTCAATAGATGATTTCTTTATAATTTATGTTGCAAGTGATTATTAATTGGAAGATGTAGTAAAAGGGGTCAATTACTGTATTTTCCAGCATTGAAGATGCTATTTTTTCTTAATAACACTCAACAATTTACTCTACCTCCCACAGGCCGAAGATTACTTTTTTTTTCCATAGGCCTGACTTATTTTTATTGTAAAATTTTGCAAGTCAAAATTAGGGCGTGTCCTTGGGGCCTGAGCGTACTCAACCTGGGAAATATATATCTCATTTCCAGAAGAAAAAATAAATTGAGAAAAGTATAGATATGATTTTGTCCGTTTCTAATCCCATTATTTATGGGATTTAGAATGGGATTATCAACTCTTAAATTATTGGATAATTAACTTTTTGATCAGTTGTTTATTACTAATTGTGAGCAAATAAGTTTATAGATAATTTGTATGCAAGCATTTTCTTTAATCAGTACGTATTACATATATTAGCAAAAGCTTTTTGGATTTTCATAGCTAAACTCTCCGAACATTGAGAAAAATGTTTGGGTTAGGTGCATGCTTTTTGAACTTATATATCTTTTGATGGAGAATTTTTTCCAGTTTGTTCAACAAATAAGAATTTTGAAAATGGTGTACACCATTTGAATTTATATCTTTGGTGACATTGCTAGAAAAAAGTACTAATGTTAAGTCAAGTAAGAAAATACACTCAAGAAAAAGATTTGAAAATTAACAAATCTCACAAAACTACTATAATTTTATTGAGCAACAAATTAAAATTAAGCCAATCATAAAATACAGTTTTTGATCAATATTGAATATTGTGCAAAATATTGATTGGGCCTTTTTAGACATGGAATCTTCATATTTGTGAGTCATACAACATCAAACATCAGTATTTTTGTGTGCTAACATTACTTACTAAAGTTGATGAAGCCTTTTATGAAGCTAAAGAGAAAGGATGTAATCTTAGCAGCAACCCAGTAGTTAGTGATGAAGATATGAAATGCATTAGTAATTATAATCTTATAATAAAAAGGTATTACCTGTCTGGCCTCCTTGTAGCCGCGTTCCAAATGACGAGTTCTCTCTGCACTTCTTGATACAATTTTTTCCCATCTGTGCTGTACACTGGACAGGAGATTCTTTATGAGAATAACATCCTGTTTTTGGCTGAAATATTTCAGGTGGGTACCTCTCTTATCCAAAGCAATCATAGCATCCCTATTGCGGGCAATGTCTTTTTGCAGGTTCTGTAAACAGTTTTAAAAAATAAATAAGTATCATAATTGCAAGTAATATAGCATCAGTTGCAGCAGGAATAGTAAAAAGAAATTCATTGAAAACTATGCTATTATAAATTATGTAATATATTCATTCAACAGTGTGGCTTGATCTCAGAACATGGTAGTACATGTCAATGTAATGCAACAATGTTAAACATGGTCTAATGAAAGCAAAGCATGTAGTCAGGTCACATGATTTATGGATACATGTAATTATGCGATTTTGATCATGGATACTTATAAAAGAGTCATCAGCCAGAGGGCAAGGGAGCAATGTCAAGGAGTGACAAGTCAGTGTTGGTCAGAAATGTGAGTGTTGGTCAGAAATGTGAGTGTAGAACGAATACAAATATAACTTTATTAATAGTGAAGGTAGACAAAAAAGTGAAAAGGGTTGTTATGTAAACAAACCTGTAAACCAGGGCCAACCAAAACGCAGGTTGTTAAATAACATTTAGTTCTAACGTAATGTTTAATTCTAATATTTAAACGTATTTCCACAACAACCGACAAACTATCATTTTCCTAATATATTGCCAGCGCTGCTGCTAAAGCAAACAGGGTGCTAGGACTGATTAATAATACTTTTTCATATATAGACAAGGATTCGTTCCTTATACTATATAAGAGTTATATCTGTCTGCACCTCGAGCACTGTGTACAGGCCTGGCCACGGCACTTGGGAGAAAGATATAAATCTTTTAGAAAATGTCCAGACGAGCAACTAAGTTAGTACTAGAATTAAAAGGTATGAGTTATGAGGGTAGGTTAAAGGGGTTGGGGTTAGGGTTAACATCGTTAAAAAATAGGAGTGGTATAGAATTAGTAGACTCTAATGTATTTTCACTAAAAGAGAATACAAGGGACAGAGAGGCCATACAAATATGGTAGAAGTAAATAGAAGTTGGTTAAATATCATAAAATTCTTTCTTTAGCAATAGAGTAGTGGGACTATGAAATAGATTACCAGAATATGTAATGCCACCAACAGATGTAAATGATTCTAAAAAGAATTATGATGTTTATTACACTATCGCAAATGTTTGAGGTCCCGGATATTGTATAAATATGATTGTTATGATATATGCTTGTATATACAATTTGTATACTTTTTTGTGTTCTAAAAGTTTTAATAAGGTAAGCAGATTCCTTTTCATTTCCTGTATTGTATGCACAGCAACGGGACTCTTGTTTGTGGTCTTCATGCTACCACTCTCCAGGCTTATTCTGCACTGCTTGTGCAGTCTCATCATTACTGCTTAAAATATGGGTGTGTATAACAGCTAAAAGGCCCTGAAGTGGATGCAGGTCTATATAAAGACTGACAAATTAAATTATCATGGATAGTATCGTGGATCGTGGCTGACAAGATGGGCATGTATGTCGCACGGGTCAGGACACTCATCCTGACCTTTATCCATGTAAAGCATGTGATAAATGGTAACTTGATGGGGCCTGAAATGACATTTTGAACTGAAATGTTCTGTATCTAGCTGCAACATGAAGAAACTAATTTTGTAGTTACTCCAGGGCGTTGCAGCATTGGAAGTCAGAAGGTATGTTAGCAGATTTGCTCAAATGATGTATAGTTATTTGGAGTTGAGTCACTGCAGTAAGGAATGTTGTAACACTTGGGCTCACTGAAAACTTGTCACAGCAAAGTTTATCAAAGGCTTGGAAGCTGGATCTATTGTCAGGTAGTACACATATTTTCTTCTTCAACTGGATATAAGGACTGGCGTGGTTTATGCCGGTAGTAATACATAAGGCTTCATTCCACCTGTAACTTCTTAAGATTAGTACTATAAAAGCTGATAACTTTTGGTTTAGCATCCTCTCTTGTTAAGTGTAAGGTTGTACCAAAACCAGGCTTTCTGATAGTAACATCTGTAACAATCCATAGCTGATCATCGGCAAGAGGTAGAAATATCGTCTGGGTGGACTGAAGAACGGTTTTAGCTTTATTAAACGATGTATACAAGTTATTAGGCTACTGTAATTTTTCATTTGATTGTTGCCCAACAACTGCATTATCAAGAGGTATGAGGAATTTGGGACATTGAGGGATGACTCGGGTGAGAACCTTGAATGTATTACTAAATGAGCGAAGACCTTTAACTGTGTTAGCCGGCTCGTATGCAGTTAAGGCTGAGATTCAGTGTGGGTTTGCACATATACTCCCTTCAGACCAAATTCATTCAGGATTGTAGACTTTAGAGGCAGACAAGTGTGGGTTAGAACTATGAAGTACCTTGAAAACTCTCTAGGCAAGCAACTCCTCAGGTGTGTTATCCCCACAGTGAAGGTCATCAGCCAGTTTTCCTTCTTGGACCAGATCTCCTAACACTCAGGACACTAATTCATCCAGAACAGTCTCCGAGTAAGGCACTTGGTGTATGTTCTTACATCCTTGAATGAGGTAATGACACCACAATACTTCATGGATAACTTAGTTAGGGGTATGTGATAAAAGGCACATGTAAGGTCAATTATGTATCTCCAACTTGCAATCTGTCAAAGGATTGAGTCAACACTGGGCATTAATGAAGGTTGTGGTTTGTTATATCTGCCAATGTCAGCACCAGAGGTTTTCCTCACTGAACATGAGGGTTGGCACAAACCACAACAATGCCCAAATCCTCTCAGGGCACTTGAACACCCCCCCCCCTCAAGTGTCTCTGCAGCTCTGGTACTTTATTGTGAGAATATGGTGGAGGGGGTTGCACTGGATCCATATTCACTATTGTTTTAAAGGCGGCCTGCTGCTCCATTATATTCAGGAAAATTGGGGCCAAATTCTTTGTGTAGCCAGGCAACTTCCCATTGTGGTTGAGGTTGATAGAGCATGAATGCAAATTGAAAAAAAAAAAAAAGAAATGTTCTGAGGTATGGATCCTGGGTCAAAAGCACAGCAAACCTAATGTGCTCGTGTGCCAAGAGTGCCAGGAATCCTGACCCCACCAGCCACGTCTGTAATTATATTGGGAGAAGGCCATGACTGAGGGGTGTGTGCTGGGTTATCCAAAAGTGGCTCCATTGCCAAAGGGACATCATTCCAGAAGCCTAATGGTATACTCAGCGGTGGGGATTGTTCGATAGTGGGCTGCTCAAAGGGTAGTGCCGTTGGAGGATCAATAACATCATCTTGGTGAATCTTCATGACTATTCTCCTGGGAGCTGTGAATCTTGTCAAAATTAGGGAAAGTCACCGGTAGCCTGGAAGCCATAATGAGTCCGGATTGTTTGCCATAACAACATGTTGACGAAGACAAGACCAATTTACCTGTTGTCAAAGGCCCGTATGCCCTGCAACTAAGAAAAGTCTGTTGGCTCTCATTAGCTCTCTCCCACTCTTCATTCTCCGCCATGGCACAATGTATCT
>VCCN01007370.1:58249-77602 GCA_006491835.1 Architeuthis dux
TGGACCCGTGGTTATACAACACTAGGAGAATTGCCTTCTAGACAGCAGTCTGCCTCTCGGCTTCTGGAATTGAGCCTGTATCATTGGTGAAAATTTGTTTTTTGATTTAGTATTCGGGACCAAAAATCTGCGATCGAGGAACAGAACATAGCTAAAGTTTCAATTTTTCAAAAGAATTAACGGTTTCTGCCTTAGTTAGGTACCACTGTTTTGGCACTCTTATTATATTCATTATTAACTGCAATGCTAAATGGTTTAGCCGACTAACCAGCAACTAGTAATGTTGCAATGCTGATTATTCATGTACTGATTAGATGAGAGTTCAATTTGATGTTTGTGATTTTTTGGAAATTGTTCTGAATCATTTTATTTCTCCATTCATTATTATTGTTTTCATTAATAAAACATAAAATCATAACAATGGCATTGTTGGTAACAGTATTTGGTTTTACGATTGGTTGGGGATCCAAAGTTTCACTGCCACCACACCAACCTTAATGGAAAGTAATTAGATAAATCCAAACTGTAATTGTTCCAACATTTTTAATCTGTGGGACTTATTATACATAGTATCATTTGTATCAATTCATCTTCAATACATTGCTCACCTTGATCTAACTTGTCAATGTCGAGACCCAATATGAAGATGATGTAAAAATTTCACAATAGGCTCAGAGGGTTCTTGATGCAAGAGACATAAACTTGGTTTGTTCAGCAACGATCAACTTCTTTTTTAGACTCATATTATTTATTATCTTCACCCATATTTCGTCAAAACAATTCTTCCAACTATTTTAGGTGAATTATCAGCAAGACTTTCATTATAGCATCACAGCCAGCTTTTGATAAAAATAAATCTGTTATTTCTTTCGGACAACCAGGTTCTTTATTATTCAATTTTGTTGTCTAGCAATTGCAGCGTAACATCTTAACCATACTTCAACATAGTCAGGATTGTTCAATATGAATTCAGATGTTACCAACAATGCCATTGTTATGATGTTATGTTTTATTAAGAAAAACAATAATAATGAATGGAGAAATAAAATGATTCAGAACAATTTCCAAAAAATCACAAACATCAAATTGAACTCATCTAATCAGTACATGAATATTTTTTCCAGTCAATGAACAGCAATTGTCACAAAGACAAACACTAAATCCCATATGATCACTAAGCTTCATCTCCTTTTAGTCTACCCGATCTAGTGTTTTATTTATTTTCTGTTAGTTTATTATTTATTATTTTAAATTAACATTCTCACACCGCAGTTCTGCATCCTATAATATATCAACATCTTTACAGATACAGTGGAAGCCATTTATTGTAATCACAGATAACGTTATCAAACAGTTATTGTTATCAAAATCAATTGGGACCCAAACTCTTTATTTAAAATGAATTAAAAATTCATATTAATTCTTCATAATGTAAAGTTATTTATAACAATCTTATATAAAAGCCAAATATGTAAATGAGTATGTTTGTATGATGTTTGGTTGTCTGTCGTGTCAGCTACTTGACATATCCTACACTTCATAATGGATTGGTCCACATGAAATACATTGTACAGCTAATAAAAGTATTAAAGGTTGGATAATAAAAAATGAGATATGCTGTTTCCATAGCAACGAGGAATACCGATCAAAAAGTATATAGACAAAATGTGTCAACGGAACGCTGAAAGAGACTGTCTATCTTTCTCCTTCCTTTTGATGTAAGCCTATAATGAGGAAACAATTGGAAGGGGGAAGCGTTTTGCTAGATTCTTGGAGAGGTTTCTGGCCCAAAACTTGCAAAAATGACCAGATGCCAAAAAAAAAAAAAAAATGGCTCAAAATTTAAATATGGCCAAAACAAAAAGTCCATGGCCAAATGCTTTTTTAAAAAGGCCAGATTTGTCAAATTTGGCGATCAACTTTATTTTATAATGAAATAAGTTACGTTTTTAATAAAATAAGTTTTTTCTATGACAAGACTTTCAAAAAACTTACTCTTATAGATCTGATGATTAATGGGAAGGATATTTTTAGATGTAGCAGTTTATACGAATGGTAAAGATAACATGGTAACTGTTAGGGGAAAGAGCTATTGCCTTTATCGAAAATGTTTCCTTTAAGATGAGTGTGATAATTGATGATGAGTCCTGAGAGAAGCTTGTTTTATAGATTAGTTGCTTGTGGAAAGAAAGCAAAAATGTCAGAATGCACAAAAAGAATATTGTTATAGAAATATACTAAATTTTCAATTAAGTAAACTTTGAGATAAATATGATAATGAACAACTTATGCTATTTCTATTTTCAATTATACAAACACAAAACATTAACATGGGATCAAGCAAAAACAGAAAGAAAAACTGTAAAATTCACTATTTAAAATCAATTGACGATAAAAAAAATAATATTTATCACTGATCACTTATACAGCATCATTTCATTGTGTTGACAACATTTTTGTAATATTGAATGTAGCCTTTGTTGTGAAAATGCAATTTTGCAATCTATAAAGAGGTTAAGGAAGATTGGAAATAATTATCAATGCAATAACATTCAGAAAATTTTCTGCATCTGCCATTGTATTAACCCATACTGTAAATCAAAAACACCTTGAGTAATCAGCTATGGCCATTCTTTAAGGCTTACCTTGTGATCTTCAATTTGTTGTGTAATTCTGTCTACAATCCGGCTAACTGGTTGCAGATTATTCAATTCTTTTTCAGTTTCTGTTAACCAGCCAATAAATTTGTTCAGATCATCATGGAATGTGCTTGCCTGGCCAACAGCTTCTTCTAATTTGTTCTGCAAGTAAAGTACAAAAACCATACAGTGACAAATTCTGATTTGAAATATCTAATAATTTCACCAAAATCTTTTATTACATAAATCTAAGAATAATTTAAAAATACTAAAATACATTTAAAGATGAAGACACTTTATATATGGGTCATAAATATCAAAAATTATTTTATATGCCCACAAATATATAAGGCACTGTATTACCTTTACACAGTCTCGTACTAGTCTACAGCTGATATAATCTTGCTAGTATCCCCAACAAGCTGTTCAAACATTAAAATAATTACATGACCAACAAAGGACTTGCAGAAATACAATTTCCCATTAACTAAATTATCAATAAAATGTAATTAAAATCTTCTCTAATGTAAAAACAGATACAAGCATTCAAAATGATGATTACTAATACAAATTTAGATTCTTTGTAAGGTTCTTTGAATTAAATACATTCTGATGTTACAAAAACTATACAAGTTTTTGCAGAACAAGATGTTTATATTGGATATTTTAGAAATTTCAAATACACAAATAATTTGACATTTACACTAAAAACCAGACTTTGCTTGCTATAAACTTGAGAGAATTGAAGAAATATCAATAAAAAAAATATAAATTCCTTCTACAGATTATCCAAAAACAGCAAAATTTATATTCTGCTTAAGAAAACAGCTTCTTTATAGAAAATAGAATATTATAAATGAGCTTTTCAATGTCAGCTATCAATATAGCTAAATAGATAAGTAATAAAAGAAAATTCAAAAGGTTAAATAGGAAATAATTAAACCCTTCATATCTATGTTACAATATTTAGTAAATATTTTTATTTGCTTATTACTACATTGTGAAAGAAAAGAGCAGTGTGATTAAGATGAAAACTGTTTACCTTTCTGTCTTGGGCTCTGGCTCTGATGTGGTCACATCTTTGCTGCACAGATTGAAGACTGGAACGGATCTTTGAAACGGATGGTTCACTGGTTTTTTCAAGTATCTTTTCTCCATCATTTTTCAGTCTATTTGCAACACTTTCGAGTCGTTCAAGCTCAGCATAAACATCCTGCAATGAACAGATAAGTAGGAATTAAACCAATCACACACTCATAAAGGAAATATAACTGACCTAGCAGCTGTTATTTGAAAGATAAAAACTGATAGTTTTGTCTTTATATTTAACAACCATTCTAGTAAATAGAGTAATCAAAATTATTTGGTGATGGTGTGGGGTTGTATGCTGGCCAAAATGAATTTCAAATAGACAAGACACTCACTCTACTATATATATATATATATAATTCTTAATTCTCAGTTTGAGAATCGCAGTCATCTTTTGTAACTGTTCCATTTGATAATTATATATATATTTTTTTTCCTTTACTTTTCAATGTAAGTTTTAATTTTGATTTGAACAGTTCTTTGATGTCCGTTTTTCACATTGAAAAATCCTACATACCTGTTTAGAACATTTGTATTAGTTTTCATTTAATTTACTTCAAAATTTATACTTTTCCTTGTTTACTGTTAAATGCCATTCTTTGACAATGAAAATTGTGGAGAAAGCAGACATTTATCACGCTTTAGTGGCTATGGCTTTAATAATAGTTGTAATATGGGATGACTAAATAAGATATTGATTTATAAAGAAAATTAACCAATAAAATATTCTAAATTAATAAATAAAATAAAATAAAATAAAATTATTTTCCCATTTACCAGGTGCACTTCAATCATGCATGTACATTGCCATCACAAGATTAAAAACATCCTCACCAAAATGTTTTCAATGGTGTTATGTCCACTAATAAACTTCTAAGCATGACTCCACCATTTCATGACTAACCTATTAAAGTGCTTAATGCCCAAATTAAAGTGTCCCAGTAGATTTCTAAAAGAAATCTATAGGATACATATATATATCCCAGGAGCCTTAGCTAAGTTAACTAAACAATTTATTTTATATAGTATGAATTACTTCTGAGATCATTTGTTAAATGCTTAAAAAAAAAAAAAATTAAAAAATCCCTGCAAAAGAATATCTGCATCAAGCCCCCCAAAGACCTAGAAAAGAAAATGTAATTAGTTACCATAAATTTGTCCAGCTGTTCTTTGGCAGTGTTTGGTAGGCCACCAACTGGACGTGACATAATTAACTGGTTTTCAATCTCTCCCAAATGCATAAGTAAATCTTGCATTTCTCCAGTGAAACACTGAGCCTACAATGAGAAGACATAAGCCAAGTAGGCTTCTGTTTTAGTTAATGACAAAAACAAGAAAATGTGTATTATAAATAAAAAGTATTGTATTGTATTGTATCCGTCCAGGGGGCCCTGGAACCTGTGAAGAGCTCTTAAGGAGGTTGTGACTCCAAAAAGGTTGAGAATGGCGGTTGTGGATAATACTAAATGCAAAGTTTTGGAATCATTCACAACTGATTTGGTATGTTTCTGGCTTGGCATACTCAGTTCATAATCGAATTGAAACCATGGCATTGGCCAACATACTGCAGTACTGAAAACAAAACTCTGCAGTGAAAAGTGTTTAGATACGGTTTCAGGCAAGTAAAACTGAAATCTAGAAAGCTTATAGTAGGTCACAAGTAAGACTACACTTTACCAAAAAACTAAAGCACACATTGAAACCTACAACAAGCTGACAAATATAAACAAATAGAGAAATTAGTCATTCAATAGAAACCGTCATATGACCAATGTTATTTTCACATGCCGTGTTGGTGGTGATCAATTAAAAAATTAGAAAAAGGGGTGGTGATCAATGAATAAGTTACTGCTCTCGCCGTTCATTGGCCAGTGATCACTAAAAAAGCCTGAATTTTCAAAAAAAACAAGCAGGACACAAACTAAGGGATCAATTTAGCATAAACTTAAATTGCAAATTATCCCCCCTCCCACTAAAAACCTATTTAGAAGGAGAATATTCAAAAAACAAAAACAAAAAAGAAGTTTTATTTAGACATAATGAGGAGTAAATGTTCAAGTTTTCAGTCCTCTAGCTCCATCGGTGTGGCCTGTACGCGTGATACATACATAGCCGGACCAGCTTAAAAACTAAAGAAACATGACAGTTTCGGTTGTCAGTTTCTAACAAAAAAACTATTAGGTTGAGTAAAAAAAAAGAAATCACAGTAGACCATGGAATCCAGGACAAGAATGTGCTTCTTGTCCTCTAGTTTCACTTCTATTTGTACAATGAACTAACATTAAACAAAAACAATACATGTATACAGTTAAACCTTAATTTAAACACCAATAAATATATTCCTTCAAATTATATGATAGAGAACTTTCCACGGGAATGACATCTTTTTGCCATTAAAGAACACAAAGTTTATCAATCACCATCTTGAACATGTATATAAGTAGTCTGAACAAGGAACAAAATTATCTTTGGAAAAACTAAATAATTACTTACTTCTTTGAGAGCCTCCTCAAGACCATGCCTTTTGTTTCTGCTTTTATCTAACAAGACTTCCCACTTAGCATTTAACTCCTCTAAGCGACCTTTGATCACAGACACTTCCAAATTGCTTTCAGCAGCTGCCATCTTTTGACCGACATCATTGAGAGAATCAACGCTCGGGAGATGGGCTTGAAAATCATTCTGCAGAACCTGTGCAAATTGACAAAGTGGAAATTTAGCATCGATAAAGGATCAAATAATGTAAAATTTATACATTTTAAAATATGATTGATACGTTTATTTATAAAAAAAATTCTAGCAATAATAATTTAGAATTGGGACCCTATCAAGAACTTTGAAGGCAAGATTTACCACCTGGTAATGACTGAAAAGCAGACTGGCTACTGTAAAAATCAATGGTAGTCAAGGTTAGTTAATAACACCTAACTCCTAATGACAAACCAGAAAAAAACCCCAAAAATCTTAAAATTTACAAAAGAGTGACAGAATAGTTCGATAAATTTTTAACTTAAAAAGTTTTTGCTAAATTTATCAATGTCTTGATTCAGTAAAAAAAGAAAAGAAAAAAAAGCTACAAGATAAATGTCTGCAGCATTATGAATTTGAAATACATTCCATTTGCCAGTTTCTTGAGATACTATTCAGTCATAAAAGATAAGGTAATAACAAAATAATATAGAAGAAACATAACAGAAGCAATACATAACTAATGATTACCTTTAATTTGGCAAGTTCCATTTCAATGGCCCGGGGTTCTCCAAACAGTTGCTGGACATCATCAACAGCTTGGTCAGTTTTTGCCAACCAAGAAATGATTTCATTAAGAGCATGGTCAAATTGTCCAACATTCAAAAGGGCTGTTTGAAGTTTTCGCTGAAGAAGAGAAATCCGTTTAGAAAAATCTCACTCTTCTAAATCTTAGTAACTGTTTTAATTTTTTACAACTCATACAAAGTACATAAAAAAGCAATGATTAAAAAATAAAAAGCAATAAAAAAAAAAACCAATAGAAATAAAAGTGTATTTAAGGCAGAAGTGTATTTATACCTTTGCAGAGAATTTGCAATGCAATTTGAAACTCTTACACTATCAAAAGCTTTAGGCTTCATCATTGTATGACAATATTTTAAATATTGAAACATTTTCAAATTAGTCAAATTACCTTTGAAATAAACACAGAATTTCTTCCCTGTAGTCCATTAATTACCAATCTGGCAATTTGATCGACTGCTAATAACCAAGTGGAATTAAAGACCCGCTATCAACTACTTAATTATCAAGTTATTCCAAGTATCACGTGTGAAAATAGCCAATTTAAAAAGAGACATAAAGAAGATCCAAGTGACAAGACTGTACCTCTCTGTCTGCAATGTTTCCAATGAGCATGTCCCATCGCAGGTTGACATTTGTCATTGGTTCCTTCACATAGATAGCTTGTTCAGCAGAGGAGTCTTTGGAAAGTTCTGCAGCCTGTTGGTTCAGAGTTTCAATTTCCACTTGCTTTGGCTCCACTTGGCATTTGAATTCCTAGAAAGATTTTCAATAATAATAATAAAGAAGGTTAATCAAAATAATCAATACTTAAAGCAACTATTTAGGTGCATGAGCTTTTATTTTTTAGGTTTTAGGTTTAGAAACTAATTTTTTCTAATAGAATCCTGATGATATCTATATTGATGGAATTTTGCATTTTTACAAGCACCTGGATTTTACTTGAAAGTGGCTTCAATACAAAACAATTCAAGTTGTTCCATTTATGTTCTAAAAGGGTAATAAAAAGGTTTCACTTTAAATATCTTTTTAATTTTAAACAGGTTGCTGTTGAAAAGCACATCAGGTTTAGAAGTTAGGTCTCATTTAATGACTATAAAAATGGATAGTCTATTAAAGAGTGAGATTTACCTAAAATAATAATCAGTGTTAGCAAACTTATAGTAGTGTATACAAATAATGAGATACTATCTCATAGTTTGAAGCATGAATCTAAGTTATTAATATAATCAAAAGAAAGGGAACTAGATTGCTGTAAGATAAATATGTTGACATACCTTAAGCTCTTTTGTTTGTTCTTTAATGACTTCAAAGTCAGTACCAACAGGTTTCATGCACTGGAACTTTTGCTCAGTGGCAGTCATCCAAACCAAAAGTTTCTGAAAAAAAAATGAAAACTTATCAAACATTAAGTAAAAAGCTCATTAAAAAAAAAGAAATTATTTAGCTGCCATTAATAAAATGAGATGGATTGATGTACATAAATATAAACTCTGCACAATGTGCAAAAGGAGGATGTAATACTATTAACAAATTAAAAACAACAAAAAAGCTGATGAAAAAAAATAATCTGTATATTTTAAAAATACTTATTATGAAACAAAATTATATTACAATTTGTGCTAAAGAGAGATTTATAAATTAAGAATTTTGAGGTTATCCCTCAAAATTTGATACAAGATATCCTTGGACATGGACAGCAAAATCAGCATCATATATGACTGTAGATTGAATAAAGGGTTCAGTAAAGGGAATTCCCAGAAGGTTACCGACCACGACAGACACCTGAAGAAGGCTGGAGGGTACAATGGGCAAAATGTGACTATAACAACCAAGACACTAGTTTGAGTAAATCAGTGTATAATAATAATAATTCCTCATCTCAGAAATTCAGATTAAAAAAAAAAGTATGCATTCAAAAAATGCAAACTTGAATGATATTTTGTATATAATTTATTAATATATTACGGTATTTGAATTTACTTTCATTTTTGCTATAATTTCATAATTCCTTTTTTTTATGCTAAAACTATTTTCGTTATTGAGGAGTGGCTAAGTTGTGCTTTGTACAAGTAAGTTTAAACAGAAGATTATGTATAATAACAGATTGCCCTTATAATCTTTCATAGTTGCTGGAGGAGTTGCGGCCAGCGCTTATACACACTGTATGTAACTCAGCTTGGTCCCGGAGCTGAGGCTAATCTTACAACTTGGTCTGTCCTATTGGGGATCTTTTCTCACCCCCTCTCAGTATCCTGTGAGGGTGTGCTTCAGGTCTACTCGTAGTGTTTATTGGGTTATATTGTTATATCTTATTTATTAAAAAAACAGATTTGACCTTAAGACACATCCATCCAACCTATAAATCTATTTACATATTTTTTTTTTAATCAGGCCTTTCCATTATGTGGTAATTTAAAATTTTAATATTAAACTTGTTCATTTCTGTTTACTCATAGAAGATCTGAAAATTTCTCCCAAACAGGAAGAAAACCTTGATAGATTATTTCTAAGCAAAGCACTGATTATAAAATTGTAGAAAATCTACCATGAGTTCATCCTGGAAATTAACAGCTTTATGGAGAGCGTCTTCCAATGTCCTTGATCTTTTCATGTATTCATTGTTGATGTTGGCCAGACTTGTATCAAGATCATCAATATTCTTCTGCACTTCTGGCTTGTCAGGTTCCCCACACAGGTTGACTAATTGCTCTCCTGTCTGGTGGACATCTTCTAAGTCTGCTTGAGATGCTTGGATATCTTCTTTGATTGTCTAAATTAATGACATTGAAAAATAATTACAAACCGAAACCTTCCAAGGCATCTTGAAAGACAGTCAAGTTTTATTTCCAAAAATGTCACATTCCTAGAAATAAACATTTTCAATATTAATAAATTCAATTTAAATAATGAGGAAACTTAATACAAAATTTCAATAAAAAATTAATGGGCTTAAAGAGTATCCTGTTTAATAGAGATAATACTCTATTTAAATAATTGAAAAGTAAATAATTTAAAATAATATAAAAGAAGATAACTATTAAAGGCTAAATATAAAATATACAAAAAAATTAAGATTTCCAAATTCTCTTAATAAAATAGCAATATCTATTAAATTACAATCTCAAATTTATTGAAATCTATTAAACAAGAGGAAAAATACTTTTTTGTATTTTTATTTTCATTGTAATTTGTTAATGTAAATAGTGAATGAAATGTATACCTCAAGCTCTTCTTGTTGTTCCCGAATAATGGAAGGTTCTAGAGCTGGGGGTTCTTGATGAGATATACTATCTTGGAGATCTTTTAGTGTTGTCATCAGACTATTCAAATCTTCCCAGAACTTTTCAGACACTTCAATTGTTTCACCAAGAGCCTTACTTCGCTCTTCTGTCATACACTTAATGTTGTCATAGAGATGAACGAGTTCATCTAATTTTTGTTTCACATCTGGCAAGAGAAAGGAGAAACAAAATCCAATAAGAAAAAAAGGTGGGAGTTGGGGGTGCATGAAATACATAACATTTTCAAATAAAAAGAAAATGTAAAAAAAAACTAAGAAAATGGTAATAAAACAGTGTTACAAAGTAGAAAATTATTTATGTGAATATGAATTTGGTATTATTCTGGGAGAATTGCCTAAGGGGAGAAATTTTAGCCAGGGGAGGAATTGTCTAAAGGGAGAAATTTTAGGAACATATAATGGAAACTATAATGGTGAAAAAATTACTAGATGACAATTAAAAACGAGAGGGGAATTGAGGAACCCTGGGACTGTGAGTGGAGGAATGTGACTGGGATTCTGAGAACCACCAGTCTAAAACTATTAACAGCATGAGATTAAAATAGAATTAAAAATTAAAAGGTGTAAAATGTTCCAGACCAATTCTTTTTTGTTTTTATTTCAATACCAACTGTCAGGGCCAAATTTTCAAAAACAAATTTAAAAAGTAATCTGATTTTCATTTAAGCAAAAATCCTCATATGATTTGGATTTTTCCAAAAATATCACGAGTGCAAAATTACAAAAGAATTGCCCATTTCAAGTTGGCAGGCGAGATTCAAAATATTACAAAGGTATCAAATAGCAAGACATATTTTCTTTTTTCATTAGGTGAATCTAAAATGAGTTGATAAATTCAATATTAAAAACAGGTATTGGGATTTATTTATAAGATAATGGCTTTACTTAGTCCAGCTGTGCTTCTAGACAAGTAATGCAATAATAGCTTGTGCCTGAATCCACATTATTTACCCTTCTACTCTTACTGTGTGTTATGATCAAGGCCCAATTAACACTTTCAACTCTACCTTCATTGCATACATAATTATTTTGAATAAAATATCACTTAGTAAAAATTCAACAATTTGTTTACATAACAGGCTTTTATGGACTGTAGAAAATAATTAACAAAAATGAATCCCTCTCTTGATTTTCATAACAAAATATTTAAGTGATCATGAATGTAAGTTCTTTAAGCCTTGAATTATCATAAACACTTGAGAATTCACTGAACTCATTACAAATCTTATTCTATTAACTGAATGAGATATATGGGGAAAAAAGAAAACAAATTTTAACTTATTTCTGGTCTACTCTTCAGTATTCTAGCAGCATTTGATTTGAAAGAATAATCAAGTATTTAAGAGAAATACACTCTCCTGCCAAACAATCCAACACCAGAGCTCCGTGATTCATATCACTCCTGCTAACAATCTGTTTGTGAAATAATTGATATTGTTGGTAGAAACTTAACCCAAAAGGATGGTATGGAAAAAAACAACCCTCACAAGTGACTAGACTTACCATTCACAGCTTCATCTTCAGAATCACCTGCTTGATTGATCAACTCCTGAGCTGTGAACTTCACAGAGTTTAAGGCTGTCAGCCTCAATTCCATATCTTCTATCAAGTGCTACAAATAAAAATTAAATAAATTAGTAAATTTGAAGTTTTAGATAAGAATGGAATAACTTTTTGAAGCTCAGAGATAGCAGCTTTCCAGATTTTTCAAGTGTGATCATTATTTGGCAAAAACTTATTTGTAAACCTTAAAATATTTTTTTAATAATTTGCATTGTCATACTGTACTTAATTTACTGTATTTGACAGCATATAAGAGAAATACATTTTTTTCTTAATATTCCCTGATGAAATAAGGGGGTCTTATATGCCATCAAATACAGTAAGCAATGAAATTTATCAGTTTCACATATTGCATTATAATAGAGGTATACCATACGGGTAGTGTTTATCAGCCACCTTAGCATAAACTCAATTTGTGACAGCCCATAATTTTATAGATTAGAATATGAACAAACACTTTTTGAGTGATAGTAATGATTCCAGTGCAGTAGATCCCTCATTTAAAAAATGGCCAATATTACAACTCTTTTAAGGGGGGGGGGTGTAATTCCGGCATGTCAGTTCCATAATATTGGCATATATACCTGGTGGGTGAGAATATTTTATGATAAAGATCAACAATAAAAAAATATCTGACTGAAATTTAAAGTTTGTTATGAATAACTAAAAAAAAATGAAATTAATAAAACTATAAAATGCTACTATAAATTATTATAGTAAATGATATACCGTTCTGGGAGCTAAATCCAGCCTACTCCTAATAACAGCCACCTAAAGTTTTGAGGACTTGAAACATTTAATAGGATAAATTTATTCAAGCTACCAGTCGATGGGGTCCTATTTAACGGAAGTATTGTAATGTTTATGTTCGCAATGATTTACAGTGATCGCTTGCTTAGTGTCACTAATCGCTAGAAAGTAACATTTCCCCTCTTAAAAGTTAAATGTTGCAGCATTACAAAGCATAATCTCAAAAAATTCAATTTTTTGACTCAAACTAGTAACCATATACTGTATTTGTGTTGATATTTTTTCTTAAGAGCTTTTACCCAAATTCAAACAAAAAAAAAAGAAAAAAGAAAATCACTTTTTAAAAAATATATAGAAATAAGTAGAAAATGAATTCCTAGCATTTTAGCTTTACCAAGAAGGGGGGGGGGGTCTACTTATACTAGCATGGTAAAAGGAAATTGATGCATCACTGGTCTAGTAGCAAGAATATGTTTGTATTTTAAAGGAAACATTTTTTACCGTATTTTCTGAGATTTGCTCCTTCAGTTTGTCTGGATGGGCAGATACGGGTTCTACATGTTGAATCTGTTCAGCTGTGGTGGCTAAGCAATCCAACATGTCTTCTAACTTGTCCGTGAACTGAAAATAGACAAAGGTTACAACATCATTGAATACAAACATTAAAAATGCCTGTCAAGAATGCCAAGGTAAAGTAAAACAAAATTATTTAGGTTTCCATTTTAACACAACAGTCTGAACCAGAACATTCTAGGTTCCCTATAAGCTAGTGGCAATAATGCTATCTAATGAATGATTTAATTGGAATTCTGAAAAATTGAACAAAAAGAATTAAAAAAGAAATCAATTTTTGAAAGAAACCAGTGTAAAAGAAAACTCAAATTCTTAAAAAATAATTCATTCATTTTGTTTCCACAAACAAAAAAGTAAATTGACAAAAGAAATTCTATTTCAATTGAGAGACAATAATTACAATTTTGTGAATTTTACATATTTCATTATTATGAGGAAAGCAGACCAACTAAGGAGTAAGCGAATTGACCTTTTCAACTTAGATTTGTACATAGAAGAAAGAAAATAAATATCACAAGTGAATCTGTAACATTTATAAACTTGGCAACTAAGAAATTTTTTATATTAAAAATTGTTTCTATTTCATCTAAGGTTATGTATTTGTGCATCAACACATCATAAAAGGTTTTAAAAAAAACCCAAAACTAAAAAAAAAAAAAAACACCTACTAATGTTATTGTTTCAAACACCCCCCTCTCTTCAAACACAAAAAGAAAAAAAAAACTGATACATTGTTTTTTTTTATTAATAGATTTCTTATTTTAAGATTTTAAGTAAATCTTACTAAACTCACTCATAAAATCAACAAGTCATACATTTGGTGTCCAAAACTAGTTGAAATTCTTAAGCTTTAATTTTTTGAAACAAAATAAATTAAATGGGTCATTTTCAATATTGAAAAATTGTGAGTTTAATAAAAAAGAAATTGTAGAAAAAAAGCATTAAAAGTTTCTTCTACAATAGACTTAAAGCTCTAAAATAGCATTGTCGGTGGGAATTGTAGAAAATGAGGTATTAAATACAGCCTCAGTTTCATGAAAAAAGAAAAGAAAGTAAAGCACAATTCAGGGGACTCTGTATAAGACTTAAGCTGAAGAAATGGTGAACAAAAAAAAAATAAATCACCAACATCAAATTCTCTCTTCCTTGTTTTCTCTGCTATTCAGAAAATCTTGCCATTTGCCTCCTTGCAACATTATGCTGGTTGAATCCGCCAATCCTGGCTCTTGCTCCTGATTCTCTTTTTTTTTCTGCATGAACTATGAGCAGTCTTTTGGTGTCTTGTCCCAAATTGTGCCAGATTTGGTGATCAGATAATTCTCAGCAATGCCTTGTCAGACTGTGTGAGGGATGCATTGGTTGTGGCTAAATCTAATGGTACTGTTGTTATTGGGTATTGAAATGTCTCTTCTCAGCTGACAGATTTTGCGAAGATCTGACCAAATGCTTGGCAGGTCTTCTTGTAGTAAGATACTAATTTTTTGTTTTTTTTCTTCTTTTTGAGGCCATTGTTCAGCTTCATCCTCTTAATTGGCTCACGGTGACAAAGGTTTTAAACAATGCATTTCCAATATCAGGAACATTTAGCATATCTCTCATTACATTATCTTTCGATTTCTAAACCAGTATGAAAACATTTTGGTGGTCAAAGGGATTGTCACTGTAATTCTTTAGCTGGAACTTCAGACATAATCAGCAGGATTCTTTCTTCTACCTGTAGTGAGTTTTGAGGTTGTTTTTAAAATAAGCTGTCCCCTAAACATCTGGAGTTTACTGTGAATAGGGATAGTTTGAATCAATGTATCAACTGCTGAAGAGTTAGTGCAAAAGCCGGCCGTGAAAAGTCCTGCACTTCCTTTTGTTTCCTTATTAAATAATTCTGTTATTAAATCTCTGAATTGACGAGAATTTCCCACCTCCAATACTTCCCTCAAAACCCTTCACCTCTCAGTCCTTTGAACACTGGATGACCCTGTCCATAGACGCATTGTCAGTTTACAAACTTTATCTGTATTCACTTCTGAAGGTGGTTTTAGAAAAATATTACATTTAACTTCTTGTCTTTGGAGGAAGGCACTTTGGATATCAAAAGAATTTATTTTCCAATTCTTTGATGCTGCAATGGCTATCATTAAACGAAGATTCATCTTAGAACAGGTCTGTACAAAGTTGTGCTATCCTCAAACCCCCTTGCTACAAGGCAGGCTTTTATTTTTCCTTCGTTTAGCAGTAGCTATCCATCGCACAGACACCTGTTTCTGACCAACATTATCTACCTCATCGAAAACTTTATACTCTCTTCATTTCTCGAAACTTTGCTTCTATCAGTTCTGGATTATCCACCATGGAAATCAATACTTCTTTGTGTTTCGTTCCATTCTATCACTTCTTTCCAATTGATGCATTTGCCTTCCTTATCAAACATTTATGCAATCAGTGTATTTTCCTGTAGCATTTCCTCCTCTAGAAATAACTTGATAATTTTCCCAACCATCAATGGTTTTGGCTAGCACTATTTGTTTCATTTTTGGCAACTTGTTACCCGAATTGGCATTTTCTTTAGTAATACTCTTTTCCTCAGGAATAGGTGGATCTTCTTGTTCCTGCAAACTAGTGCGATATGAATCTTCATGCAATTGAGAATCATTGAATTTGTGAAGAGTGGATGTGACCGATCTTGATATTCATCTTGAACATTTTGGTTCAAATTATTGCTTGCTTCTTCATCATCACTCAATATGTCGATCATGTCTTCCTTTTTGTCACAGGTGACATATTTCTCAGTTTCATTGTATTTGTTTGACTTAGCTTCTGAATTTTATCCCCCTGAAATTCTGCATTTTCATGCATCAATCTACTAGGGTTCATTCTCACATGTTTTACCAAGACGGTCTGACCCTCTCTACCAATTACAACACCTGGGCCTTTCCATATCGTCACATCATTTCTCTTGTAGTATACATATTTTCCGTTTTGAAATGTCAATGACGAACTGGTGTGAGTTTCCGCCTTTAATGCTCACCTTACCATTTCACTTGATTTGGTGGATATAAATGCTTGTATGGAGGGCATTCAAGTTGTCGAGGAGAACTGAGAAAACTGATTTGCATATGAAGAACTTTGTTGTTCTACCTTCCATGTCTACCAGATTCTTCCAATGCATAGGATATTTCTCTGATTGATTCTCCGTTAACACCTAAGCCTCTACGTCCACATCAATCTCTCCTAGAACCATAACCTCAACCACCTCTATTAAACAATAGGTCTGAAGATTCGTCTTTGATATTTGGTGTTCGCTGTGAAGATCCTGACAAGGTAATGTCTTAGAGTTTTCTCAGTTGGGTTTTCGTTTCTTTATATTCTAGTTTGCTTATTATTGCTTGAATGAGTTCTGATTTCAGTTGGGGGCAGGTTAGCACTTTCTAGAAGTTGATATGCTAGTACTAGATCAGGTAGCACTATTTTGTAAGTTTGAACCTTATTATATAAGTATTCAAAGACAATTATTGAGGTATCGATGTTCATTTCAGCTGGTCATTTGTATTTTTCAAATTCTGAGTATGCCATATACTGTCCCTGATTTTCATCTTTCAAAAATAAACCATCTAACTTGGTTAACCTATTCAATCCATCTTCTGTATTCAATTCCTCTATGCTTAGTTCGAGAGCAGCATCTCTCACTCGCCCCTCTAATGATAACGCGATGGCTGGACCTTGTTCTTTGGGATCTACTTTGGAGTATATCGCCCATAATTTCAATTCTATTGTCCATTGCTCATATAGGGTACTATACAAAAGTTTGGGAGGAATTTTAAAGTTTGACAGTCTTTTCAAGTTGCGTTTCCAGTAAATGTCTGATTCTTCTTTATCTGTATTTGTTGCGTGTCACCCACAGCTCTCTGCATCAATTTGCACTATTGCAGCTTAACGCTCTGCTACCAATGTTAATAGAACGAACACCATAATAGATACATATTGGAATGCAAATGGCGGCCATATTTATATCTATAATGCAAGGGAAGTAACCAACATCAACACCATCCCTTTTCTTTGAATTTTTTATAGTTTTCTTTTTAAGGCATAATAAATAAATAAAATAATAAAAGATTATTTTCTATAAACATTCATCAGAAAAAGGATTGAAAAAATAATTGAAGAAAGATAATTCTATACTCATCTATTATACTGTTCAAAAAATATAAAATGGGAATGATTATAATTATTATGTAAATAAGATAACTTACCTCAGCTGATTGCTGTAGAGCCTCTTCAATGGAATTGGACCGTTCTCTGACACCATTACGGATGTCTTCAACATGTTTGTTATCTTCATCTAACATCTCTTGCATTCGCTCAGAATCGTCGTCTCCACACAGACTAACCAAAGCAGCTCCAGTCTTGTTTAGTTTTTCAATCAATGGTTTATGATCAATCACATCTTGACGAAGGACCTAGATAATTCATAAAGCAATAAAGCTTCTATAATGTAACCACAAACATCCAATATTTTGTAAACAGTACCTAATAACCTTCACTGTAAATTCAATCCAAAGAGTTATACTCGTTATAATAAGCTTCAATTTAAGTAATATCTTAACTCTTTGAACACGGGCGGTTGATTGCCTTTTGAAAATCCATAAACACGAGTGGCATTTCGCTTACAAACATTGATATGTTCCCCAATCGTGACCCACTGACCCTAACCTGATCTGGGGACATTGATCAGATGCAGCGCACATTGTATTTTCTGTTTGTCTGCCCATGTGAGCCTTTGTGCGACTGGAATAGTGGCCCCCTGTCCAGGGATATCCTAAAATCTATGTCATATTTATTCCATTAAACTATTTGCTAAATTTAATCAAAATCTATGAAACAGGTTTGAGTTTGTCAGGAAGATAAATCAAAATCAAAGACTGGTTAGAATATCAACTTTTTGAAATTATCCTTGCAAAAAGCTGAATAATAAACAAATGCAACCACATTGATATTTAATTTGCTCTTTAAAGGACTCTGCATGTATGCTGGCACAGGTATTAATCTTAACTCACTTGAACAAAAATTGAATTCAATCATGTAGCTTCTAAAGGCTGATCAGGCCACGGATATTTTACAAAACATAGAAGTTGATATGTTGCCATTAAAATATAAATATACCTTCCCACTATCACATTAGATAGTTGGATATTTCAAACTGTATATTCATTGTAAAAAGAGGTTCACATATTGACAATAGGCAATAATGTGCAAGACATTGGCATGAAAGTCAAAGAAATTGACAAATTCATTCTAATATACCATTAATAGGAATTTGTTTATCATTGTATTATAATCAAATAAAAACTTATAACCTGTTAAATTGATTAATTGGATAAAAAGATTTAAAACACCATGCCTAAAATAAAGGTTGAAATCAAAAATACATTCCATAAAAAATAAAAATGTTGCTTTGAATAAAATTTTGATAATAAAAATGTTCAAAGATAAAAAAAATATGTAAAACGGTGGAAATAATGCAACATTTTAGTAAAATAGAATTTTAAAGACTTTTCTGATTTACTTTAGAACTTAATTTAAAAAGAAGCTGAATGAAAATACAATTAAACTTACTTTTGCTCTTTCCTGTTGCCGTTTCAACTGCTCTGCATTAATTGGAATGACTTCCAGTTCTGCCAAAGTGGGCTCAAGTTCTTCAAACCAAGTCTGGAGCTGATTGTGAGTTTCATGAAAGTGTTTAGCCAGAGGCAGGGCTTGTTCCAGCTGACTCAGTCGATCTGTACTGATTTTCATTACTGCATCCATCTGAACTTTGAGGGTGTCCATCTTTTCTCTGATCACAGGTTCTTCATCGAGACTGTTTTCTCGCAAAAGCTTCTTAGCAGCAGCTAAAACATCACGAACCTTGTTTTTCTGATTCCCAACTTCATTATTTAGAATCTAGACAAAGGAAAAAGACAATGCTTGACTGAGCATTTGCTCCTCATTTAAGTAGTTTACTGTATTTACTAGTGTATAAAATGCAAGAAGTTTAATACAAAATATATCGGGATCAAAATTGTTGGTAGCATTATACTGGAGTATAAAAAATAACATACATATATATACACACACAGACACATATACATACATACATATATACACACATATATATACACACATATATAT
>VCCN01007370.1:77702-90232 GCA_006491835.1 Architeuthis dux
CATTGTCTAACCATACCCATCACACACACATATATATATATACATATATAAACACATATATATACATACATATTGTTTTTTTATCCACATTGCCAATAATATGATGGCTCATGATTTTAAAGAGTTCAACAGAGCAATACAACAAGGCCAGTTATCTTAGTCGGACACAGTAACTTCCAGCCATTCTATATTATACCCAGAACATAACATTCGAATTAGTACACAAACTGTTAGACCGAAACTAACAATTACAACAACTTTGTAGTTATTTTGGTGGTATTATTTAATAAAAGACATATATTAAAGAATGCCTTTGTTTATTTGTTTAAATCCCACTTAGTTTTTAATTGATTAACAATGTCCGTTGTCTTTCATCTATTGCCCGCCCTTGAATATCAGCGATATACACCCTGCAGTCATCATGGCTCAGTTATAACGCAGTTGGAAATAAGCATAAAATAAAGAACTTCTAATGATTTAAAAACAAATGTTTTTTTTATTTATTATTATAATAAATTGTTTGTATTTTATACATATTTTTCTGGGATGTTGAAAAAATTGCAAAAATTTAAAATAAAGTGCAGTCCTATGGTTAAAGATTCATGGTTAAAAATAAAGTAGTCTCATTTATTTAGAGTAGTGTTACTTTGCTATCTTCTTTGATTTGAGGGTTATGTAAATAGTGATTTCCAAATACATAACAGGAAAAAGAAAGCAGCCACAAATTGTGAATTGTTTCAGTGTAATGATTGTCAAGGGAGAATAAAAACATGAGGAAGCATCAATATTAGTTCTGACTACTCACCCTCTGTTCATCCAGTTGGCCCTGAATTTTTTCAGACTCACAGCTAACTGGATCAGCCCATGTCATTTGTTGCTCAGTATCACCAAACCATCCAAGTAATTCATCAATTTCATTCAACACCTACAAAAGTGTTTTAAAATTAATAAAGAGATGAAACAAAAATCTATCTGCCTTGTGCAAATTAACAAATATTTATGATTGATCCTAAGTGAAAAAAAGAAAAAGTGGAATCTGAATATTTACATATTGTCTATAATTTTAAGGAGAGTCATTATCATTCAACGAGTTCAATTGTCCGATTAAACTCTTTGAATGAATTTTACATATTTTGAAATTTGGATAAAATACTTCCACTCAGTACAAAAAGCTTGCTAAACATACCAATTTTTTTAATTGTCAATGTTCAAAAGAAATTCTTTTCATTTCTATAAAAAGTGTTTTGCATATTAAAATAAAATCTACTTGTAAAGATACCTATTAATGACAATGCAAGTATATATTAGGTATGAAGAAAAAAAAAGAATTCTTTCAATATGAAATATATGAGCAAATCAGTTAAAAATCTATCAATCATACATAAAAAAAAATTTCAGGCTGCTACCCATCAGCTACTATTTGCATATTGGGTCTGAGAGGATTGGTTAAGTGCAATAGTATTCAATTTGAATGATTGGGAATTGACTTTAATGAGGAAAAGTAACTTTAAAGTTTTTATTAAAATTTGCGAGCTGTCAGCCTGTATCAAGAACAGAAAGAGAAAGGAAGGGGGTAATATGATTTATTTACCAGCTGCTTTGATGTCATAAGAGAATGTTATGTCATTAAGAGAATGTTTATTCTGATCACATTTTTATTTGGTTTCTTTACCTGGCCTCACATTCTGATTCATCAACTTTTTTTCAATAGTGACCCGAGGGGAAACGTTTTTCCACTTTTAGGGGTCAAAAATGAATGGAAACTATACCCCCCCACACACACACACACTTTTATAGGGGTCAAAAGTGAAGAGAATCTATTTTCTTCGATTTTTAGGAGACAAAAGTGAAGGGAAACCTTTTTTTATTTTAAGTGGTCAAAGGTGAGAGGAAACTTTTTTCACTTTTAGGGGTCAGAAGTGGAGGGAAACTTACTATATCATTGATTTATGATTCTAACTGGGATAAAAAACTACTTGCAATGACAACTAAGACTGAAGACTAATACTTTCTACAACCGGATTCAGAAGTTACCTTAATATACCCACAATTCTGATTCTTGAAGTCTGAATACAAATCGCAAATCTTTGTCAGATGGTTGTACAAGTTACCGTACTATACACAGATTCATTTCTGATTCTAACTCGGATGGAAAAACTCCATTCTCTATTCAATCTTTTATATTAAAATTTGTGATGTGTCTGTCTGTCTGTGACACTAAGGGAGGCTACTTTTCAAAATTGCTTTCAGAGAGATCTTCCTTACATTATCATTGTTTTTAAATTATTCGTTAATTTTTAGTTTGTAAAGTGTTACATTTTAAATAAAACACCTATATATCTTTATTTTATTATTTTTTATGTCCTGAGTTTTTTTTCAGATACTACGATTCGATTTCCACCCCTAGGTATACTATTAACAAAACAATGGGTATTTTACTAAATAAAACATACTTATTTTACTTAATAAAACTTTTTGTAATTTACTCCTTGATTACTGAATTTATTACTGTGTAAACATACTGACACAGAACATAGCTTTAGGTATACTGTTAACAAAGCAACGGGTATCTGCTCATATAAATAGTTATCTTATGTAGAGCTTTCTCAATATAGATGATACAAGTCAGATTTTATATAAGAGATGTCTTCTGGAGCAGAGACAATGATGATAGTGACACTAGAAATAGGGATTGCACTGCAGCAAGATAGTGCACCAACGATTAGAGGTCACTGATAAAAGATATTTTATCAGTCAGTTTTTTATTTTGTCGTTCAAACTTACTATGCAAGTAATTATGCAGACAATTGAAGATCAAGGATTTTACAAATAAACAAATTGAATCTATTCATCAAATCTAAAAACAATTATTTTTATATTGAAATATTTTTCAATCTTCAAAGATCATTCCAGTAGTCAAAAGAGGAGATGTTATAATAATTCAACATAATTTTATTCTTTAAAATATAAAATGTTGTGGTAGTCACAAGTTTTTTGTTGCCAAATACCTTCCACCTACCTCAAGTGATTTTTGCCTGGAAAGTCTGAATTTTTCTGCTCTTTGAATGATTTGGTCACTAATAGCTTCAAAACGATTGTTGTCTTTGCTGATGACTTCATCAACTCGTGGACGAGCATCTTCAGGAAGCAAATCACTGAGTTTGTTGCCTTGTGCACTGATCACATTAACTAATGGTTGTGTCTCAGCCAGCTGCTGCTCAAGTTTCTAAAATAAAAAAAAAAGGATGCTTTATAACACAATTTATGTTCATAATATAAACAAGCTA
Organism: Architeuthis dux; assembly: GCA_006491835.1. NCBI lineage: Eukaryota > Metazoa > Mollusca > Cephalopoda > Oegopsida > Architeuthidae > Architeuthis > Architeuthis dux. The sequence goes on from VCCN01007370.1 coordinate 80,990, forward strand.
TTTCTGAAATAAAAATGGGATGCTTCTAATTGTACTAAAGCAACAATGCAGAACATTAGGACCATTTTTCTTTTAGTTAATTCATGTTTAATTTTTGATACTGACTGATTCTGTTGATATTTATTACATTTAGTACAAAGATAAATTCCCATTTGCAGTTTTCCTATGACGGATGGAAAGTGAGGGTCCAGTTTAACATTATAACTACATTATAAATAGAATCCCCTCTAAAACCATAAAAAAAATTTTTTTAAGAAAAACTGACAAATTTCTGGAAGGTTGGAAGGTTTGAAGGTCAAATAGATTGAAAGAAAAGGAGAGAGGAAGAAAAAAAACCAAAAAAACTTTATCCAGAGATTGAACTTGGTCCGACAATTACATTTTCTGTGACTTTAACGACTCGGCTATTGAGCTACCATGATTATGAAGCCTACGAATTAGTGACCAAAAAGAAATTTAAAAAAAAAACATTGACACCCCTTTACATTTTTAAACAAACTCTTTTCAGAGAGCGCGAATACAGACCCCAAAGAAACTTTTACTTTTACTGAGCACTCGTTTCCATATAATTTTTTGGCAAAAATCGACCTAAACATGTAATTGGAAACATGCTGATTTCAAACATGCCTTTGTTTCTCCTATTTGACACGTAATCCTCAACATCTTAGAGTACAAACAGTATTATGTTATGCTGAATCTAAATTATCAAATAAAATTGTATTTACTTATTTTTTGATTGTAAAAAAATAGTTGTTTTTATCCTTGTTTTGTTAAATATAAACTTTTGATAAAATTAAAACTATGTATTTATTTTTTGTAAGAAAAGTTTTAACTTTTCTTACAAAAAATAAATACATAGTTTTATGTATTTTTTTTTATGCATCATTTACTTTTTTTTTTTTTTTTTACAAAAAATACATAGTTTTAATTTTAGCAAAAGTTTATATTAAACAAAACAAGGATCAAAACAACTATTCTTTTTACAATCAAAAGTTTATATAATCAGAAAATAAGTAAATATATAGTTTTATTTGCTAATTTGGCAATTTTGCTGATTTGGTACAGCATATATACTGTTTGAACCTCTGGGTGTAACTACCCGCCACTGGAATGAGGTCCAAATAATGCAGGAAAGTTCATGAGGGGAAAGAACCAACGCCCATGAGATTCTAACATTATATGGAAATGAGTGCTCAGTAAAAGTAATTTTAGCAGTTAAGGCCTCCCATATCAGAGGTCAACACCATTTCAAGAACTCTAGCTATGGCACGGCACTCAACTCAACATTTCATATAATAAGGGTCAGCAAGAGGGCATATTTTCTAGATAAAAGTACATTCATGTTTTTCTGAACTTACCTATTTCCACTAAGTCCAGTAACTGTTTGTGAAATTTCTAGTAATGGGGTATAAAAAGGAGAATGTACCAAGTGACTTTTAAAGAATAGATGCAATGTACACCTGTGAAAGGCCAAAGAATGTATCAGCTAAAATGTTAAAAATAACAAAAACAATAGCATGAAATATATATGTAATAATGAAATATTTCCTTTCAGAACTTCAGAAAAGAACTGGAAAATACCCTTATATGACTTTCTGCCTCTAAGCCAGCAAGTTCTTTGGGTCGTAATTCTGGTTCAACATTTGCCAACCACTCCATGAATTTGGTATGGGCTTCGTTGAACTGTTTGGCCAATGGAATGGCTTCCTTCAGCTGCTGGGCCATATCTGTGGCAGATTTCTTCATATTGTCAAATTTCAACACTGCTTCATCAACCCGACTTTTAATATTTGCAGCTTCTCCTACAGAAGAAAGGAGAGAAAAAATAGTTACAAGATTTTAAGTATTACATATAATTTATCTATACAGAGGAAATACCATTCATTGTTATTTCTATGTTCCTAACATGACAAGAATATGCTAATACAGGAAGTATCAACTTCTAAAAAACTTATACTGAGATTCAACACCAAAATAAAAACATGAAGGATTTAGGGAAGAATATTCATGATTTGATAAATTAAAAAAACAATGGAAATAAGAAAATTTACTTATTTGCCATTAAAAGAATTTGAAATTTCACTTTTATGTAAATGAATTATAAGTAAAAATTCACTATAAAAGTTTTAAAATTACTCTTCATATCTTTGCACAAATAGACTTTCTGATGTTGTAGGTTGTTCGAACAGAACTCTAGCAAATTCTTAAATAACATCTCCAAGTCTTATTACATGTACAGTTAGAATTGGTTCGATTATAGCTACTTTTAACTATTGCTGTCTGTCTAGTGCTATTTAAACTTTAGCAGCAACTTCTGTCTAGTTTTAGAAGTATTATTTTTTCTCCCATATGAAATGATGAGTTTGTAAACTTGATAAGATACATAGCTTACAGTAGATTACTATGATAAGCAAGGTACCACACATACACAAATATATATAATATATTTACCTGGACAATAAGATTGTAACTCTTTAGCTTTGTTAGAAAGTTCTTCAACATTTTTCTCTTGTTTTGCAATTTCTCCATTAAGTGCCTGCAATGAAAATCAAATAGTTTCAATATTTAAATGGAGAAAAATCCCATAACTCAAACAGCAGGCATTTACAAAATGTATCTTTTCAAAATAGTTTTTAAAATAAATTACCTTTAGAACAGCAGTAGATCTTTCCATGCTGTCCACATCTTGAGCATTGGTTTTGATAGAAGAGATTTTATTCTCCTCAGAATCTAGCCATGTCAAGAGAGGATCGTAACAATCCTGAAAGTCTTTGGCTACACCAGTCAGTTTCTCCAGCAATTCCATCCGTTTGTTGCTTGAAGATACCAAATTATCCCATCTAGCCTGCAACTCTGCAACCTGTTTTTCAATTTCCTTTCGTTCTTTGGGTTTCAGAGAACTCTTTAGTTTCTTGCCGGATTCTTCAACAGATTCAACTCCTGCTTTTCTATCATCCAAAAGTTTTTTAAGGAACTGAAATTAAAAATAAAATTGTGACCTCATTAAATAAATAAACTCTTGACTGTAACAAAAGTGTGTGGTGGTTGGTTCAGATTCGAACATTAAATATTTGTCTTTAATTTTTATGCAGGTAAGAGTTCAATATAACAGCTGATCATCCAACCTGGCTCTGGAACCATGAAAGATTTGAACCTATATATACTTTTAAATGTAGTCAATGCACATCAATAAATAACTCAAATCAAGTTAAAAAATAATATGGATGTAAGTCAATAATTTCAATTAATTTTTTTAAAACCATAGCAAAAGTTTAAGTTAAGAAAATTAATTTCCAGGCATCAACTGAATATATAATCTCCTAGCACATAATCATTTATGTAGGTTATATAGGAAGGTGCAAAAGTAACTTTTGATTTTAAAACTTAAATAACTTTTTTAATAAAAAAAAAAAGGAAAGAAATTTAGATATATTTATTTTGGACCTTGGAAATTACTTTGAATTAATTGTGGAATATAACATCTCGCAAATGTCTCACATTTTTAGCTTCACAAATTAATTTCACATGGATCAGAAATTAACTGGCTGCCACGTTTGCCAGATTTGACCACTCTTGATTTTTTTCCTTTGTGATTATCTTAAAGAAAGAGTTTATGTAAACAATCCCCAAACATTGAAGCCAGATGCATTAAGAGCTGTCATCAAACATTACCTAGAAAGGATGTCTGTCTAGTGCTGCAAACTGAAAATAGAATGCATTTGCAGGATGTTATATTCCATAATTAATTCAAAGTAATTTCCAAGGTCCAAAATAAAAACATCTAAAAGGGAAAATTTCTTTACCTTTTTATTAAAAAAAGGTGACTTGACTCAAAAGTGACTTTTGCCCACCCCCTCTAATACTAAGGATCATTTACTTTTGAACTGAAGAATGGAATAACTCATAAAACTTAAGTGATTAAGTGTCATCAGATGCACCCAAATACATGACCTGATACTTCAATTCTTACCTTTTGTTCTTGGAGCTGAGCTTTCACCACCTTATAATCAGCTGATGGTGTTTTCTGGTTAGCAACCATTTCTTCAGTCTCCTTGAGCCAGGTTAGCACAGATTCTAAGGCATCATTGAATTTGCCAGATTGTAATAAAGCATCATCCAAAGAGCGTTCTCTCTCTTGAATCTGGAATGGAGAAAAGGTGAGGTGCTTCTGTGTCAAATAAACAGTAATTGCCAAAGATTATCTACTCCTACAATGATAGTGTGATTTTCTTTGTTCTCTGGCCGTAACACTGGACTCCTCCATAAAAATACCTCCTGCCCACCATTTCAAACTATGGACTATTCCATTGAAATAGATTCACTATTTTTTTAATTTTGTTTAGGAAATCGTTTCATAGAAATTCAAATATATCCATGAATTTTTTCATGGGGATTAACTAGTAAAAGAATAAAATAAAGAATACTTCATAGTAGGAGAGAAGAAGAAATAATGACAATGACTACAACAATGTTCCTATTGTTTTCCCAATACAGCTATGGTTCTACTTGCAATTGTAGGGAAGCCAGAGGTTTAAAGCAGGCAGCTGAAAATCATTATAACTTGAATTTCTTTTGGTTTTTGTCTCTCAAATTCAACAGTGAAAGCCAAGAAATGTATTAATAGTTCATTCCAGATTTTATTTCTGCTGTTTTCTAACAAACCTTTGCTAATGTGTCGGTTTTTTTTAACAAAACATTTTTACGTTTGCTGTGGTGTTGATGTTATACTAACAATGTAGCTATTAGGCTTAGCTGGGCCCTTACCTTCCGTGCGTAGTAACCCCATGCGATTTTGGATTTTAAAAAAGTGAAACTATTTTCAGATGACCCTCCCCCCCTCTAATTATTTTCTGCTTCACAATAGAACTAAGCGCAGTACTTCACAGCTGTATTTTCGTCCAACTGACGGTTGTGGAACTAACAGAAAGTAAGGGTACAGTTCTGGTCTTTTGTTATATCGTAGATATAAAAATGGTAAATCCCCCACTAACCAACATCTTTTTTCCTAAACTGACACTTTCACATAGGTAATAAAGGTGTTATTGCTTGAAAGCACCAACCATTTGCTCCGATATTTTGGTGTGCGGTTTTAGGTTTTTATTCATCAAGAACCATTCCCACACTTTTTTTTTAATTCTCTATAGATTAACATTTGCATTCATGTGATCTTATAATCAAGGTTTTCTTTCCTGGGCAACAGCGGGTACCCCTGCTAGTAATCTCATAAAACTTGAGTATTAAAAAATCATTTTCATCTCCTATGTAGACAAAAATAGTAATAACATTTTAAATCTACATGAAAGGAATTTATCATAAAATCAAAGAAATTAAAAGCTTGATCATTAAAGTCTAATTACCCTACATGGTTAAGTCTTGAAATTTCTAATAGTTCCATGAATAAAAAAAATCAAAATAATTCCTGTATTTATTGGCTTTTGCTATAATGAATCCATGCCAAATATAGGATTAAACCTTTAAAATGATTTAAGGTTGTAAAAGGTTGAAATAAAATTTGATATATACCTTGGATAAGAGAGTTTTAGAAATAAATTATCATACAACACTGACCTTTTCATTCAGTTCCGACCATTTGTCACTCAGAATTTCTAGGTCAGAATCTAAACCACTGGTACTGACTCCAGGAGGGGCAGACTGAATCAGTTGTTGTACTTCTTGATTTATATTTTCAACTTCTTTATGTAAAGGTTCAACTGAAGATTTTATAAACTCCTTCAAAAGAGACAGAAGAAAAAATAAAACAATAGCATATCAAAAATACAGAGAATTATCAATTAAATAAATGGTTTACATTTTTACTGTAAATTATTTCCTATGCAATTTTCAATATTTTGCATAACTTCCAGATGTTAGTAAACTTTATTATTTTATTGCTTTGTCAATAGTAGACAAAGTTTTTATACCCCCAACAATGTTTCAGGAACTTTTAAAAAAGCAACATGCACTTCCTATAACTTTTAATGGGTTAGTTAATGATTTATACTAATCCTCCTGCTCTTTTCTTGCTTATGGATATTTTAACTTTTCTGATATTATGCTAGGTAAAAAAAAAGATAATTTCTATTCAAAATATCAATGAGCAATATAATCTTTGACCTGCAAGATAAATTTTTGAGAATTATTTTGAGGAAAATACTATCTCTGATGCTGGGAAATATGTTAATTTGCATTCATATAGTTATATCATTTTGATATTCATTTAAAAGTAATTTATTCATTTTTCATTTTTTTTAAAAAGTTAATTTTGCAACTTGATAATATTTAAACACCGAGCTGAAATAAAGAGCCAGGCATTCTATCAAAATACCTCAACATTGTACCGTAATGTCCTGTACTACATGGCACTGTAGATACTTGTATTGTGAAGGTATTGCAGAATGTACAAATTGTATACAGAATGAAGCCAGAAATCAGCTCTGTTGCCATTAAATTTTGTGCTAACTTTCTGCTCTTACTCCTCTCCATTACCACTCAAGTCAACCTTATTAAAGTGTAGTGTCATATTTTATCAGTAAATCTCAAGAAAAACTGGACCCAGGTGATTAACTTACCCTTAATTGTTCTTGTTCGTCTTTGATGGCAGCTAAATTGCCACCAACTGGTTCTTTTGACTGGAGTTTTTCAGAGGCAATATCAATAGAGCCATGAACCTTTCTCAGCATTTCATTTATATTGTTAACTCTGTCCAACGTGCCACCAGTTTCCTTTTCATAGGAATCAGATCTCTCCAGCAAGCTGCCATAACGTTTGGAAAGGCCTTCAACCTGAATGAAAGCAACAATATTCACAGTAATTAAATACTGGAAATTTTATCATTTCACGATTCAGATAACCAAAAAAGAAGGCACAGAATCAGGAAAAGTAGAGCATAATTTGTTTTTATCTGGTCATGTTAAAATTTTCTATGTATATCTTTATTTCTTCATTTTAACAAAAATGTGTAATTAATAAAAGACTAGACACATTTAAAACAAGATAAAATTTGAGAATAAAATAGCCAATCCATTTATTTTATGACAATAATTATATTATAAATAAATAAGAAACAACAAAAGCTTTCTTTTAAACTGGAAAATGTGTTCATAAAGAATTCTGAGAATGAAATCTTTGCAAATTTGTTTTTACAAGCAATTTTTCTTGCATTAAATTTGATCAGATGAAAGTCAAATCTTAACAAATGCATTGAATATCTGATTGATATCTTGTCTTTTTAAAATCAGGAAGTCTATCAATATCATAGTAATGTTCGTGTGATAATTGAACTGTGGATTACTGGGCATCAACAATCCATCCAGGTCAAGGGATTACTGAGAGAAATGAAAAAAAGAGTAATAGACTCACTTGATTCATAAAGGTCTTAGCATCAGATATATAACCTGAAGAAATCACTGACTGGCAGTCAGTTTCCAATTTATTTATCACGTCTTTCTTTGTTGCCAAATTGTCTTTGAATATCTGTAAAGAAAATTTAAAGAAAATAAATACATGGAATTAAACACATCTTTCATAAAATCTAGTGCACTAAATTCATTTCACAAAAACAAATATTGGTTACTTAAAAATATTAGTAAACATTGTTTAAAATAGTCTATGGTATCCTATTAAAAAGAAAAAGAGTATTTATGAATCTCTTTGCTATTTTTTCACACTTATATTGTTTTTTCATTCTCTAGTTTAACAGTTGATTTCTTAGAGTTTTGGCATTCTATCTAGCAGACATGAAAAATAATGAATTGCCTTGCTAACATAGTTACTTTTTTTATTTGAAAAAATAATGCATGAAATATTTTAACAGGCAATAGTATATTATCAATATAAATATAAAAAAAAAACAAAAAAAAAAACATAATGGAGAATTAATCCTCCAAATCATAACTAATTTAAATAAGAGAGACCAGCAACTGAGTGCAGGCTAATTCAAAGGTGACTATGATGATAGGCATATAGCAATGTGAATTATCTTTCCTGCAGTATACAGGGACATTTTTTGGTCGGGCCAATTTTAAGCTTAAAAAGGAAAAAAAAAAAGATAGTCGCAATTTCTTTTTCTCGCCGACTAGAAACTCAATTCATGTTTTTTTTTGCAATAAATACATTTATACTAAAAGATATAAATTTAACTGTTTAAGTAAATAATTTCTTATTTCTGGATTTAATATTGGTAGGCTCCATTAGGCCTTCTCCAGGAACTAGATGAAAATCTGCCTATTGTTTTCAGCTAGTTATTAACAATACGTTTAGCTACAGGGCCTAATCTTTCATTGCACTAAGAGAAAGATGTTGAAGATAAAGCATTCTTTGATGTGTATGGTAACTATTTATAGGCTATAATCTATATTGATTTTGTATTCCCTTGTGTGGTCAACCATCTTATATGCACAGGAGTTTACAAACTTTAAACCTTAAAGAATGGCAAGCAAAAACCCTCAAATGAACTTTTCAAAAATGATATCTCAACTGCATTGTCTTCAACTCTTTACAGAGACTATTCCTAGACAGGTTGAAAATGAAATAGACATGCCAATTTTTGTTTCATCATAACCACAAAATTCAAACTTACTTTGATATCTTTTAATTGTTGTTTCAACTGTGTGATGTCTCTGGCAATAGGGAAATAGGAATTAAGCTGGGAGTCTAAGGTTGATAATTCTGTATCAACTTCTTTCATTTGATTCTGAAATTAAATGAAGAGATAATAAACTATAATCCAATAATGATAGTGGAGGACTTGCATTAATTCTCAAACCTCATATCAAGGTATATTAAAACAAGTAGATAAGGAAATATTATGTATATTATTTTTTCCAACGGAATATTTTAAAATTTTTCAACTTAATTAACAAGAATTGTGCTTACTAACTGAAAGTTTTTATTTTACCTTGAAATAGTCAATGGCCTCAGATCCTGTCTCCATGTCTGCTAGCAGGTCGGAGATAGTAGTAGAAAGTTCTTTGTGGGTCTTCTCCACATCAGACACTTTGTTGTGCAAATCTTGCAGACTATCTACAGCAGGGTCATCTGTAGAATAATTACTGAGAATACCTTTGGTATAATCGATTTGATTTTGTATTGGGTAAATCTCTTGGTTGATGGCCTGAAATACAGAAACATACATGAAAAACAACTGAAATACTTTTTCATCTTAATTTTTCTCCGAGGCAACTTGGCCTTTTTCTTTTATCCATATATTTTTTTTCACTTTTCAGGAAATAGAATTATCAACAG
>VCCN01007370.1:90332-102349 GCA_006491835.1 Architeuthis dux
TGTTTATTTTCTCAAAATATTTATATTTCATAATGCAAAAAACAAAAATGAATAAATAAACTTAAACATATGTTGATTTAAAGGTAATTTTATTTTACATATTAGACGACATTGGAAACACAGCATAATATAAAAAATATTATAAAATTTTACAAATATACCAATATTTTGAGATTTATAAGTAAAACCAAATTAAATAGAATATCCTTCCGACAAAAGTTTTCAGTGAAATGTCCATCAGCAAAAAGGTTTTCGGCAAAATGTTAGCCCGACGAAATGTCTGTCGACTAATTTTGGGCCAAACATCCATCTGAAAACCTCTTTGTAGAAGGAATATTACCTTTGTATTAGCAACTTCTTCACATAACTCAAATATCTTTATTATTACAGTGAGAGTAAATATAAAGTCATAATCATATAAAGTCATAATCAAATGAAGTATTTCTACTTAGACAAGACTTGAGAGAGAATAGTAAACATAATTTACCTTTATTTTTTCAGCATAAATAGGATCTTTAGCTGCACATCCACTACTGTAATGGGCCTGGATTTTATCATCAGCTTTTTTCAAACCATTTTGAATATCTTTAATAACGTCATTGAATTCAGTCAATCGCTGGGATAAATCTTCCAAGTCTTGAATCTTCACTTCCACAGCTACAAAGAAAATAAATGAAAGATTAATGAAAATCTTATATCTTTGCAGACATTTTTATAAGAAAATTAGGATAGGTAAAACAAATGATAGTTTCTTTTAAAAAGAAAAATAAGGAAGATAATGAAACTTACCTGAAGAGAGAGAATTTTGCCTTTGACTTGTTTCATCTAAATGTTCTTGGATAATTTCCTTATCAGTGTCTACAGATTGGATAAATGACTGACCCTCACGGCTCAAGACATCAGAATCATGTGATAATTTGAGAATATCATTTTGCAATGCCTAAAAAACAAAATAAGTGTTACAAATTATCAAAAGCAAAATAATATAAAATTATTGGCAAATCAGCAGCTTATATCTTATGTCCAGCATAATTTTCTTTTGATAAATTTATATAAACCAAGATTTTTCTTTATTTGCCCCCACATGAATCGGCAATAGGGTACGCTATCATATTCCAATATGGAGCATAAAAAGATAAAGAGAAAAAGAACTCTTAAAAATGAATTTTTATGAAATCTTTCATATCAATCTCCATTAGACAAAAAATAATTTTAAATTAAAATTTTAAAGAGTTTAATGACTAACACGGATTATATCCAGTGTTTTTTCTCTCCAAAATAACCAATTTTCTAGTTTAGTACAGAACATGTTAATAATAATCACAGAGTTTAATTCAAGGCCAATATGAATCATAGGATTTCATACAATCCAGTAAGACATGGTAAAAAATATAGCCATTCTATCAATAAATGCTTATTGATAGAGCAGCTGAGTTACTTAACAGAGCTTTGGGACTAATATTTATATATCAATGATGAGTAATTAAAATGATTTTTAAAAAAGGGGGAGAAAAATTCTTACCCGAGCTTCTCTTAATTTCTTAGAGACATCTTCAGTGTCTGCTTTGGGTTTAGTCATTTTCTCCAATTTTTCTTCATTATAGTTGAGAGTCAGGACCAAATTACTGAGTAGGTCTTGGAATCTTTTGCCATGTTTCATGCTAGTCAGAATGTTCTGATTTCTGTTGTCAGCCTTCTCTTTCACATCTCCAAATCCACTGGACAGATTCTCTACCAATGAACTCAGATCCTCTGTGCTACCACCATTGGATTCAACATCCTTTATCAGTTTTTGTCCTTTGTCCATTAAATCCTTTATGCTAACTTCATGGCCATTGAGTTCTTGTTGCAAAAGCTACAAACAATATATCAAAATAAATATAACTGGACTGATAGAATATGATTTTCTGACATTTTATTGATCATATCACCATAGCATTAATTTTTGTAATCAACATAAAAGACTAAATATTGTCAAGGAAAAAAAAAACTGATGTACTGTAGCTCCTATTCTGACATGCCACAATTGAAGATTTATGAATCTGAAACAGTTTTAGAAATAACAGAATGCTAATCTAAAAAACGCCAGCTATTAATACACATTTGCTTTAAAAAAAAAACTTTTAAATCATAAATTAATCTTTTTATGTGTAGCTATACTTCTGAATTTTCTGAACTTCTAACTTGTTTGGGTAATAGAATAAAATCATTTACAATTTATGCAAATATTCAGTGCAAAAACTTACGAGTTAGAAAGCATGGGGAATTTCATGATTAACATTTAGGAGAAAAAAAAGGGTAAAAAAGTAAAATTGAATTCTAACCTGATCTTGGTGTAGTTGTTCCTTCAGGACATCCATGTTAGCAGAAAGTGGGTCAAGATTTTGTAATTTGTCAGTAAATGCACCAACCCAGACAAGTTCGTCATTGCAGGTGGCTGTAAATTTATGACCCTCTCTTTCCGCTATGTTAAGGCTGTTTCTTCGTGAAACTGATGATGAAATACATAATGAGAATTGAATTTATTAAAAATTTAAATCTTTGAAAACATCAAAATTGATATGGTGAAGCAACAATAACAAGAAATTTCTGAAAAATATTTTACCGAGTAGTAATTAAGCAGAGAAAGCATTGAAGATTCTATCACCTGTGATTTAATTTTTGTATGTAAGGCATGCGTCAATAGAGTCAATATCCTTTAGATTTAAAAAAAAGAAAAAAAAAAAAAAGAAAAAAAGATCTATCCAAAAGCATGTATTAAAAAGATTTTTTTTCTAACTTTTGCCCTACCATGTTTGTATCTTCTATATATAACTGTACCAGCTATTTTGAGTTTTATTTATTTGAGTATTTAATGCCATCATCCAAAATTGGTGGCATGCATACTCCTTATATCAGGAATATTCAACAGGTAAGCCAAATGAATACAGTATTTTGCATGCTCTTATATTTAATTTTTTGGGATGTGGGTGCCACAAAAAGTCATCTTTGAAAAGGGTTGACTAGCGATGCATTTGGTTAAATAAAAATTAATGCTTGTATTGGTTTGGTTTGTTTATTTGTGCATAAAATTGCCTTAGTTTTTCAATTCAAATGATTTTTGTTAATTCTCTCCAAACATAACTAATCTTTCAATTCTAAACGTTTTCAACCGTTTCTTTTTGCTATACATCACATTCAAAGTATGCATGCATATAGATAGGTGTGAGGTTCACATTGTCCCAATAGATGCCAAATACTTGTCTGTTACTTATTGATTAATATATTTTGTATTCTTTTCAGTTTTGCTTCTAATCTTTTATAGAATTCCAATATTGTAGTTTTATTATAAATTTCTATTGAGAGTGTTTGTAAGTGAAATGTACAGATTTCCTGTGCACTGAAAATCACGGGTAGAATTTCTAATCAATGTCTGCCAGATTGTGATGTTGTCATGCACTTGTAGGTTTTGCTCACTAATTACACTGGCAGACTAAGAAAACTGAAAATCTCGCTCAATAAAAAAAAAAAAAAAGAAAAAAAAAGAAAAGAAAAGATTGCTGGATCCACCCCCAAATTCAACCACTTTTCTTCCTTACCCCATGGTCCAGCCTTCCACAAAATTTAATTGAAACCAAAGTACTTTTGGAGTGGACAGATGGAAAGACAGACGGATGCAACCGAATATGTATACCTCTCCATCTTCATTGGCAGAGATTATAAGTACATTGTAATGATTCATAAATATATATATACATTGTAAAAAGAATATAAGCCAACATGGGTCACAATCTAACTTGAGTCTAATTTTTCTGGCAGTTATTTATAAACTAGAAATATAGTGAAATTGTCAATAATTAACTGTGTCAGTATGCAAAATACTTTCAGTACTGAAGTAAAATATTGTTATATGAAATGATACTTTCAATGCTGTATATAGGCAGATGAACAAGTTTCCTCTTTTGAACATGAAAAATATTCATTTAATAGATTTTTAAAAATTATTTTAGAGTTTCTTTTCAGTATTCTATTAACTCACCAACTTTCTTCTCAGCTTCCTGGAATAATTTTTCAACACTTGAGAGCTTGTTCTTTAATTCAGTTCGGATTGTCATATCTTTGGTGTTGTCACTAATTTTACGACCAGTGTCTCTCATCTTGTCAAGGTCTGTTTTCAGGTCATCTAGTTCAGCCTCAAAATCCTGAAAGAACACGTTCAGAGGAGTGATTTAGTACATGTTGCTTCAAAAAGAAAAAAAGTTAAATGTCTGGTGATACCAAATGATTTTTGCTGCTTAGGCAAATAAAATCAAATATTAATATGTTAAATATTTTATAAACAAAAGATGCAAAACAAAGGCCAAAATTTAAACATTTCAAGACAAATGCTCTGACAGCTGAAAGCAACAAAATGCTGCACAGAAATTGCAAGATAGAGATTAAGTACAAGCCTCAATTTGGGATTATATTTTGCTCTATTTCTAGTTATTAATGTTTTTTTATAGCTAACACAATTTTTTCATCAATGTTTTGTTTTGACTTTATCATGAGATTTGATACATCAACAAAATCACAACTGGTTGATCAATTTAAGACTTGAGAACTCAATGTAGAAGCAATACACCATTGCTTATGGTGAGATAATCCATTTTTATTAATGTTTCAGACTGTATTGGCTCCTTATAAAATTGTTTAAAAGGAACAGGCAATGAGAACTTTACCTTTAGTTCATCAAGAGATTCCTTCTGTTTGTTGGAACAAACAATAACTGGATTGAGAGCGTCAAACTTTTCAATAAAGTTGGTCAGGTTTGGTTGGAGGCGACCAAGAGTGTCCTGGAAACTAGCACTCAAATCAGTCATCGAGGAGAGATTTTCCTGCCTCTCTGTAAGACGGCTTTGTAGTCTCTCCCAAGCTTTACTGATGGTATCCATTCGTTGGCTGATATGCACTGAATCCTTGGAAGCTGATTCACATTTATCAAGCACTGAGTGACCAGCCTGAATAAATTGTTCATACACTGGCTGTTGGCCATGTAGTTCTTCCTGAAGCACCTACAAAGATTATGCGAAACAAATAAGGCACTGTAAAAAACAGGTTATTAAATTAAATGTGGAAAATTAAAATGTAGGGAATCACTTTAATGACAACAACTGAAAGAATATAAGAGCAAAGGGCTATTTAAATTGTGAGATGTGTGTCACTTATATCTGTAGCAGCCATCAACCCCCTCTCCATTCCTACCCTCTTATTAAACTACCTAACTTTCTTTTCTCCCCTCTCGGTTCCTACTGTGTCTGTCACACTTATAATATCAGTAGCAGCCATAAGCCAAGCCTGTTGTTGTACATTTATGATAACTGTCACCGAATCAACGGGTCAGGGACTAGTAATAATAATATTGTATTAAGTGGAAAAGTTAAAAACATGAATAAGAATAAAAAAATGTTTTAAAACAGATGCTAAGTGTTTGAAAGACAATTCAAGAAAAAAAAGGTGATATCACTTTATTAAAAAGAGAAGCAGGAAGAAAATTGTGGAGACAAATATGGCTATGCTAAAAGCTGTGACTTTAAATAGGACAAAATCTTGAAGAAATATAATAAAGGCAAAACCTCTCAACAAAAATAAACCATTATAAGAAGCAGTTTTAACACTAACAGCAATTGAAAGAATTCTTATACCTTCACTTGTTCCATTTGGTTTTGAATCATTGATGGGTCAATAGCCAGGGGCCCGAGGACAGCAATCATCTTTTCTTTCTGAGCCAACCAAGTGTCCAATTGATGACCAGATTCACGGAAGTCTCGTAGGTCTGCAATAACTTCCTCCAGAGTCTTTTGCTCATTTTCAGATTTAGTCTTCAAAGATGTCCAATTTGTTTCTGAATAACAGCAAAAAAAAAAAAAAATTCTCTCATCATTGAAACAGATTTTTTGTATGATGTATCTTTGAATATTTTTTTAGTTATCTTAAGATATCACATTATGGAATAACACAGCTATTAATATTCATGCACCAATAGATTTTTACCACAATGAAACTGATCCTAGAGGGGGTAATTGAGGTATCTTTATAATAATGATAGTTTTTCTGTATGTGTGTGTGTTACTGTAACCCAGCAAAAACAGCACATCATAGAAAGAGTTTTTTTTTTGGTCCGCAACTTCAGGATGCTCTAACTTAGAGAATAAAACAAATCCAGGTGATTTTCAACCCTTACAGTTTTAGTAAGGGGTTCAATTTACTATACCATTACAATGCAGAACTAGACCCTTATGTTGTGTTCAGTTGTTATGACGTCGAAATGGAACATTCTGTTTTTATGGGAGATTCCTATGACATCAACACATTTTTTTTGGAAGCTGTTTTTTCACCAGATCTCATATCCTGATAACACTTTTTTTTACCTAAGCTCGTATTCTGAAAGTACTTTTTTGGAGGAAGTTGATTTTTTACCTAAATTCATATTTTGATAAGACTTTTTACCTAACCTCATATTCTGATAATATTTTTTTTTACCTGACCTGAATGTCATTTTGATTTGATTATTCATGTTGCTATCAAGAAGGTAAAAATAAAAGCAATGCATCAAAATAATTTCAATTATATTCATGATAAAGTTTCCATAATATTAGATTGCCATCAAAAAACAAATAAATTGATTTCAATAGTTTACTTTTATTAACCTTTAAAAGTTAAAAATGATCAGCAATTAATATTTGAATCTTCCAACCAGAAGGCATGCAAATTTTTTGCTTTTTTGTCTTCAATAAAATTCACTTTTAAACTTTGTAAAAGAAAAATGTTCAGCCAAAACGAAAGAATAAAAACTGTACCTAGTTTGGTTAATTGTTCTTGCACAGATTCTACACCAGCAACAGCATTTCGACTCTTGATCAGCTCATTGGCCTTCTTTCTTACATCTTCCATCATATTCTCTTTCTCAAGCAATTCTTTATAGAAGACCTGGGAAAAGGAAAAATAAAATAAAAATATCAATACATTCAGAAATGCATTTGGCAAAAGAATTTCATTAATTTTAAACAAATTGATCTAAAAGAAAAACTGATATAAATAATGTATATCCTATTTTATACTTTAGTTATTGGCACACATACAAAAATTAAATTCTATTTTTCTCCAAAAGTGAATTCCAGACAAATTATTTAAATCATGTGTTGTTATTACTCCATAGGTACATCAATAAGTCTGTAGCCTAATGATGAAAAAAACATTTATTTACAACAATCTCCCTTGTCAATGTACTTAATTCAGGGATTAATATTAATCACATAGATTTAACATTATACAGTGAAAATTTCATATAAAAATTCAACTAATAACTCTGTCAGGCTATGGACTTATTGATCCCCCTTGTATGTAGACACCACTAAGTGGTAAAACATTCACAAGGCCTATCAATCAATTTCTGTGAAAATTTCACGAGAGTTTACATCTGAGAAGGAAAATATTTCAAAATCAAAATGAAATAACAATACCTCAATGATAAGTTATAAATTTGTAAAATCCATAAAACCCTGTCCGTAGAAATATTTACAATGCAATTCTAATAGGTCTTACAATGATACTGAAAAATTTACAAGTAACTATATATATACTGATCATAGCAATGAAAAACACAAGATGACTTCCTTTTACTTTCAGATAACAACAGTATTCTTTAATCACATACACTGATAACTATCTAATTCATTGACCCTTCCTTACACAATTCATTTGTTTGTGATAAAAAGATAACCTACCTCAAATTCTGCTAAAGCAGCCTTAGCTTCTTTTTCATTGGTTGGTATAGCTTTGTCTTCATGTAAAAAGGATTCTTTCAATTTCAACCAAGTCAAAATATCTTCAATATCCTGATGGAAACTTTGCACATTACCCATTGTACTCTTTAGCTCATCTTGTCGATCACTAAGTCGTTCACTAAGAATTTCATATCGTTGGTTGATGTCAAGAAGCTGTTGTTGAACATCAGTTAGGTCTACAAAAAAAGCATTTCATTCAGAATATACTCAATTCAATCATGTTATAGTTCCTTTGCTTTTTTTTTTACATTGAAATTTATAAATGCTGAAATTATATATCTTCAATTATATTAAAAAAAAACACACACAAAGCTAAATTTTACAAGAATCCTTTGATTTGATACAAGATTTTAAACAGATTTAAGATTAGATATACAAGTTATTTAACTATTACATTTTGTATAATCAGTGCACTGATCCTAAAGTAAAGTTTATGCTCATAATGTTTCTACAGGAAAATAGTTGATGGAAAATATACACAGATCAAGTCTTGCTTATAGAAACATTACAAGCACTAACTCAGTGTGAACAAACATCTAGATAATTATTTACTCAACAGTCTAGAAACACTTCCCATAAATTCTAAAAACTTTAAAACTTTGCAATAAAAAAAAAAAAAAAAAAGAGAATTTGAAATATAAATTATTTAGAGTAGAAAGTATGGTTGCATATCAAATACCAAAAATAGAGCCGACATTTACTTAAAAATTATCATGTGCATGCATAGAAAAAGCACAATTAAAACCTGGGTACACCTAACAAATTCATTCATTTTTTTTCCCCTTACATTCAGAGCTACAAAAATTCCTAGGTCTTCACGTTTGCAACATGCTGGCAAGGGATTTTAGTGATCAATGTGTACAGGGAACAAACAGAAGGGAGATTTTGTTAGACAAATCAAATGAATATAGAAGAGCGAGAGTCGATTTGAGAATCTTAGACAAATCCATAAGATTAGGTCTCTCGAAAGATCAATACGAAAAATGCTTTAAATAGTGATGTAGAATTTTGATAAAAACTTCACATGATGTTAGTTAAGATGAAAGAAAACCCTTACTGAGTAATTACATGTCAAACCGGAGATTAAATAATGGGATTTTTCAACTAATGGGAGCTTTTCTTTTTTTAATCTTTGTTAATAAGCTTCTAGATGGTACTAGTCAACCCAGTGACCTGTTGGGTCACCCTTTAAGAGAAAATTAGTGCAATCTGATGTGACCATAATGAACCTTGATTTTTTTAAGCATTTGCAAATAAATAAATAAGGGAGACTAATCTACAATTAGCATTTAATAGTTATACCCTTGACAGATTGGGCATTATAATATAGGTTGGGGTTAGCACAAACGCAGAACACACACCATTATCATTAAGTTGCAGATCAACTGGATTTGTTGTGCATTCTCCAAGTTAGCACATGTTAGGGGTACCCTAAATCAATACCTCCGACTACAATGCATGTTTCAGAGGTCACAAACAGATAAACAGTATTAGACTTTTAGTATTTTATATATATATATATAATTACTGGCATCAATACAGGCAATGTTAATTAACTTTTAAATATAGGTGAATATAACAATGTCAAAATCACATAGAATATTAATTAATATATCAATGATTAAGGTACTGAAAATTTATGTAGGTACATCGATAAGTCTGAAGCATAATGACAAAAAAAAAAAAAGCATTTATTTTACACAACAAATATTTATTTTTCAATATGATTTCCTTCCTTGTCAATACACCACTTAATACAATGGTGAATATTAATCATATAGATCGAACATTATACAGTGAAAATTTTAGATCAAAATTCACATGTCAGAATACAGACTTATTGATCCACACTCAAAAGGTCACTGAAATTTTCATTACCCTAATCATTTTTCATCAGTCTTAGAGCTATCAAATAAATTATGAAGAGTACAGTTTAATTTTTCTTGACTCTGACGTGTTGACATCCAGAAGTTAAGTCTATTTCAACTAAAATACTTTTTGGAGGGCACTGAGAGCCCTATACTTGTGGCCTTGTATCATAACTAAGCTACGCTTAGTAAATAACTAAAATGCTTACATTTTTTCATAAAATATACTGATCAATTCTCACATAGTGTTAGACTAAGTTCTTAAAAACAAAAAACCTTAATACTCCAAGATGTAAGATTTTTAGAAACTTATCCATTCTCATATGACTATAACCTTGAAATAAGGAGTTGTAAACAATATCTTAGTAGACAGAAACTACATTGAATTTTTGAAGAACTCGAATAATGGTAAGTTTTCATATAGTATTTGCATGAATGAGAGTTTTTAAGATCCTGCTTTTTTAAGAACCACTCTTCAGAAATGGGACTAATTTTTGACAACCTGAATTAGAAACACCACAATTGTTACATTTGTCTTGCTTAAAATGCTTGTTAGACAACTTTGAATGTCTTCACCATGCTTGTAAGCATTTTCTAAAGATAATTTGGAATACAGATACCAGCATCTTATTTTTTCTTTTGCCCATTTTGAGTTTTATTGCTTGCTAGTCATAAATCATGGTTAATAGAAGGGACTTTTGACGGATAAAGGATCTGTAACTGTCTATGATCTTTTTTTAGTGCTTCAGGCTTTTAATTGTAGAAATAAAAGTTAATATGCAGAATAGGATTTGTCCTGTGTGTTTTGTGGTTGCAGTCTTTTTGAAAAAGTTTTTTTTCTAGCTAGCTTCATGCATTTTGCAGTTACTCCAACAAAATAAATGCAGACAAACACTTTTAGATAAGTGGTCAGTACACCAAATGGCATCAAGATGGTAGTCAAGTAAAAGTGATTTTCTTTTATAGATCTGTATTTAGGAAATAATGTATCATTGCATTTATAGTTTTGGTTTGTTTTTGTAACTAATATCTTCATCTTTTTTTTAAAATTCTATATTGTTCTCCATACACCTTTAACTGTTATGGTGTTTGGATATAAATGTAATGACTTGCTTTCATCAAGTGAAAACAAAGACTGTAGTTTTATTATTGTTCAGATTATAGAATAATGCAAAAAAATCTTTATTAATTTTAATAATAACATTAGACTTTTTGACATTATAGAAAATGAATATAGGATGAATTTCAATTTGGTATGTGAATACCAAAATAAAAAGTCGGAAAATTTCACAAATACTATACAGGGTGTCCCTAAAATATGGATACATAGGAAATATCACTATTTATAACTAACCATATTGTGGAGTTAATGCATCGGGTTCATGTGAATCTCGCAAAGCACATTGAACTTTGCATCACAAATGGTGGAAAACACATTGAAGATGTTATTTATTAATATTTCAATTAACTAAAATGTACAAATTTTTTTATTGAAAATATGCATTTTGCCTATGTGTCCTGACTTTAGGGACACCCTGTAATATTGGCAATATGCAGGCATTCTCAATGGGGCCAATATCATCACCAAGGGGGCGAAAGTTGAGCTGAGGAGGATGATAGATTGTTACACACAAGTGGATTTTTCTTGGAAAAAAAAAAGATTTTACACTAGTAAAGTCAAGAAATAAGGGAAGGCAACTTCAACTTGTTGAATTGAAAAATATGTATTTTTAAGAAAAATGTTTTAATTAATTCCTGTTATCGTGTTATTTCATTATGCAAGCATGAGTAGGTTGTCCTGAAGCTCCAAATATCCACCTTAAACAATTAATGATGAAATTTACTTGGCTTAGCCAAGATAAGTCATTATATAATGGAGAGCAATGTTCCTTTTGGAAGATATAGCCAAGCTTTATTTGGCTAAAGGCATAAAGTAATGTAGAGCAGTCATTCTCAACGGAAAGGGAAAAAAGGTTTAGAGCAACATACATTACCAAAAAAATCCATGATGTACTACTGAGTATAATGGACATGGAAAATGTTAGCATTAGCTCATTTTTAGATGTTCCTGATCATAAAAACTTATGAAAATTTTTAAAACTTAAATGTTTGTTATTATATTGAATGCTGATCAATGTCGTATTTCTTTTTGTTTTACATAATGTCAAAATGCCTGATGTTATTAGAAATTATAAAAAATAAAGCTTTCCAGAACTTGGTCGAATTTGGAGAATGTTGAAAGAAAAGTGAAACAAATAAGACAAAACATTTAAGGCTGCCATTTTGCTGTGAGTAAGCAGCTCCATCACCAGATGACACACTGAAAGCAGAGAGAGAGAGAGAG
>VCCN01007370.1:102719-137654 GCA_006491835.1 Architeuthis dux
GAGAGAAAGAAAGAGAAAGAGAGAAAGAAAGAGAAAGAGAAATTGCAGGAAACAAAGCTGGGGTTATTCTTGCTCAGTCTTTCACATCATGCATTGATTTGTATTTCTGTTGAAGCAACAAAAAGAAAATCATAAAGAAACCAATAGCGAAAACATTAGCTCCTTTGCAGACTTGTTGTAGAAGGTTGTGGCAAACTAATGAGACAGACACGCAATACCTACCATCAAGTAATAAATTATCAGATGAACTTTTTCTGCTGCTCACACCACTGGACTCACTAGACATTGGGCTGATTCCAGCCATAGTGGTAGGAGAAGTAGGCAGAATGGGGGATGGAGTTCGAAGACGTGGAGAATGAATTCCTGGAACTTTTCTGCTTCCTGTGTGAGCAATTTTTGTAGATCGGGTAAAATAGAAATTGAGAGTGCCAACTTGACCAGGAGGGAGAGAGACAGAAAGAGGGGTGGAGGGAGAACTGAAGAGCTATGCAGAATCACTTATGAGCGACAAGGAACTAGTCAGATTATGGCCAGAAAGAGTGCAACTTCAAAAGGAACAAATGGATATCATCAGTAAAAGAATTTGCTCAGATACAATGTAAATAATGGTTCTTTTCTGAGAATATTATTCCTCTGCATTTGGTGGCAGGAGTTTTAGTGATTTCTTAAATGAAATTAAAAGTAATAATTTTCAAAAGTTATGAAAATTATCTGGTGGGGTCATAAAGCATTGAAATGAAATTAGTTTGGAATAGTTTATAGAAGTCATGCTCTTGATGATCAGCCATTCATTTGTTGAATAATAAAATAAAAAGAAATACACAAAATCTTTATTGTCCTTACCAATTACAATTAAGAAAATCATTTTTATGAATGGAAAGAAAAATAACTTAATTACAGTGCAGTATGACACACACAGAAATCCACTGCATGCCACTGGTCTACATATTCCTATAAGTTACAAAGAGTATTCATAGAGAATGGGCTGAGTAAGATTAGTCAATTAGTTTGTGGATTTGACTCACCAAAGTTTACTTACATTGGTATTTTATGTACACATGTACATCAATGTAAAAATATTTGGGATCACTTGAAATAATCTTAGAACAAAATTGGCCAAGTGAAATAGAAGTTCATTTTGAGGAATATTTTAGTTTTGCTACTGTTAAAGGTTCACTTAGTAATAAAGCAACAGAATTTGCAATAAGCAAGACTTGCTGAATTAAGAATTCTTCAAGAAAGCATTCTGCAAAATTATATATATATGTATGTGTGTGTGTTTTCCAGCGAAGTTTTTACATGAAATGTTAAAGTTTATCTAAAATACTTTTTGATTAGGCTATTTCTATGCAAGCAAAATTTTCCAGAATAACTTTAAAACTTAAATGAAAAACTGCACATTATATTAATACAATTGTGAAAGTTTATTCTATTATTTTAAAATCAAATTGGCCCAGAACAATTCAAAAGAGATGTCACTGATAAAATACTAATTAGTAAATTAGTCAGTAAAATAAAGAATCAAAACCGGTCAAAGATTTTTAGTAAAGCTTAGTACTAAAGACAAGGTGTTCATTGGGAAGAAATAGTGATCATGATAATACTATGAATGAATTTTTGAAGGATGACAATGTTGAAATCTTAGGGAATACAATTGTTTATTTCCAAGATGACACCAAAATGGTATATCCAGATTTTAGGGATAATAAACATACCTGAAAATGTAAAGCAAGACAGAAAAAAAAAGAATAAAGAAGGAAAGATTTGTATCTAGAAAACTCATTTCATTTTCATAGTCCCCACCTTTGGATCTCCTTCCCAGTGGCTCTCACAATATTTATGTGACATAACGATTATATACTAAAAAAGCATTTTTCCACAAAAGCATGTTTTTTATTTGCAAAGCAAAACTGAACCAGGATTCAGCACCAGTTGCCTTTCATCAAGCAAAACCACGAATGACAATTTTTTTTATTAATAATGACAACAAAGAGCATTCATGAAAGTAAAACAATATGGATTTTCTTTCAAGTGTAGGTGTTGTCATAGAGCATTAACAAAAACACTCACTATATCTATTCAAATGTGCAATGGAAATAACTATACAGGCTTAAAAAAAAAAAAAAAAAAAAAAAAAAAAAAATCTAATAATATGCCTCATTTGTATAGTTTTAATCCCAAATATCTCCTTTTTAATTGTTTTCATTGTTATCTATTTATTTAGATCACATTTTGTATATCTTTCTGGACAACCAGAGAACTTGAATGAACTTCACATTTACTCAAAGTAATTTTGATATTTAAATTTAAAAATTTTTTTTAATTCTATGTATTTATAAAAGTGATGTAAATATTGACTTAGTTTATATAAAAATCTCAAATTCTCATTGCTTAATCCATTGTACTTGAAAAATGTGGTATAACTATAAAAAAAAACCCACCTAAAAAAGGGTTTTATTCTCTAAATCCATTTACAATTCCTTTCTTACAATCCTTAAATATAATATAGTCAGCCAACTTCATAGCATGTGAGTAATCTCTGACTCAAATAAAATAATCTGATTAAACCTGTACTTTAAAAGATTTCTACGTTAAAATGGGTTAAGTATATAAATAATACATAAAAAAAAGCAACAAATTTATTTTTAAAACTATAAATAATAACTTATGTTAGAAAAAGAACTTACTACTTAGTCTCCTGGCTGGACTGGCTGGTTGGTCTGCAGTTTGAAGTGAATCTAAAGTATTTCCAAGGTCATTGAGGTCATCAATTTTCACATTTTGTGATGCATGTTCTTTTAAAATCGGCTGAAAATATGGATATAACACGTCAGGGAAAAATGATATTCTAGTGGTCATAATCCCCACTAGGTCATCTCTTAGGACACACTAACAATTTATACATTTGTACAGGAAAATCTTGAATAGTGCGGGTTTTGATATAGTACCATTAAGGTATTGCTGTACAAATTAATGTAACTAAGTATAAACTGAAAAAAACCCAAAAAACAATTAAATTATAATAAGACCTTGAACTGTGCGGTTTTGAACAGTACTTTGGAACAAATTAACCGCACTATTCAAGGTATACATGTATTGTCAAAGGTTTGAAAATGACAATCATAATGTTTTAAAATGAAAGTCATATTGTTATATCAAATGTAAAGGAAAAGAGTTTTATGAAATACAGTATATGGTCGATGTTCAAAAATGTTCTTTTTAATAGATTTAAAGGAAAGTTTAAAGAAAATTGTAAGCTCTTATCCAGTAATCTCAAGTCATCAAATTTACAGAAAAAAAAAAAAAATTAAAGCAGTTTACAATTGCTATTGCCATTCTGCAAGTGGCCTTAAAACACATAATATGTCTGCAACCTATTTGGGCTTTTTCATAGTTAATGATGGTCTCTCAGTTATATTTTGAGGTTTGCTTTCTGCAACATTTAAATAATCCAAAACAGCAATAAATGAAATATTTTAAAGGCTGAACTATGCAAGGGATGCTTTTCTTTTTCTAATTTAAAAATGTACAATAAAAGAATGTATGTAATAAGACTTTAAAAGCGTGTAATGCTAAGAATGAGACATAAATAAAGTCAATAAATTATCAACTTATTCTTTCAGCATATACAGCAAATTTAATATAACCAGAAAGAATTGAATTTAAGATCATTTTACCTGTAATTCCTCAAGTTGTTTCTTAACAGCCTCTATAACAACAGCAATTGGTTCCAAGTTGTCCGTTTGGGTCTCCATGTTGGTCAGCCAATCCAAGACTGCATTCTTCTTCTCCTCAAACTCATCACCTTTCTTTTCACGGAAACTGACATCCTCTTCTTTCATGGCTAACAATTGGTCAAAATTTGTCCACCTGCATTCCAGATCTGCAATAGCTTCTTTGACAGAAGATTTTTCTCCAGTTTTGGGATTGGAAATCAATTCGTTTCCAGAACTTATCAAATCCTTTATGGGCTGCATTCTGCTCTCACGCTCTTTTGAGACAGTTTGAACACGCTGCTTGAATATTGCTGTTGGTAGCTGAGCCATTTCCTTTGATTCTAGCATGTCAATACTGCTGATCAACCAATCATTGCTAATTTGCAGATCTTGGTGGAATTTGCTTAGCTTGTCAGATATTTCTTGTAGACTGTTATTTCTTTGAATTGCTCTGCTCTCCACAGATGAAAACATAGTGCCGAGATCACTTATTTTCTTCTCAACTTTCTTTGCCATTTCTAAATCACAGGTTTTCATGAGTTCATTGGCAGCCTGCTGCACTGAATCAATGCTGGGCTTATGGCTGTCAATATCGTTTTTAATTGCTTTGATCTCATTCAGCTGTTCAAGAAGGTTCTCACGATACAGGCTAATAGGTCTCTCATTAACCAAAGCAACTTCAACATCACGTAGCCATATCAAGAGACTATCAATGGCTTCCTTGACATCTTGAGACTTAGTAAGAGCCATTTGTAGGGTATTATATCGGGAATTGATTTCCTCATTCACTGAATCACAGCGGTAGGATATCTCTCCAATTATCTCATTCACTTTTTGTAGTTGTTCAGGGCTGGTATCAAATTGCTTCAATATGGCAGTTAGATCTTTTCCACAGATTTCTAAGTCTGCAATCTGAGTCTGTTGAGTAATTATTCCATTGCTCATGGCTTTGAGCTGCTCAAGCTGAGCTCTCAGCTCTTCAGGGTCACTAGAGATCCCTTCTTCCAAGGATGCTTCCAACTTGTCTTCCACAGCAGTTATTGAAGTCAGCAGCTTGTTAGTTTGATCATGGAAGTCTCCCTGCTTGTGAGCAAGGTCACTTAGTCTATCACCTAGATTGCTACACTTATTCTTTAGTTCTTGGTAGTGGTCAGAAGATTCTTTAAGTTTGTCTTTCACAAGTTCAGCTTCAATGACATCCATAGACACACGGCTCAAGCGAGTAGGTTTCTGTTTGTCGGCTTTGAAAGCATCTATTTCCAGTTTATGAAACTGAAAATAAAAATTTAATGACTAGTTGAACTTCAAAAATCATAAATGTTAAAGAATAGAATGTTATTTTCTAGGCTCTAATATCCTCACATTTCAAGTGCAGGATTTTTTTTTTTTTTCAAGCATTAAGAAGAAATTTATATCATTTGATAAACGTAACCAAGTTTGTATTATTAACATTTATGAGACAATTTAAATAAAATCCACAAAATATTCAGTTGGAATATTTCTCAACTTAACTGAAAATAAAGTTGTTCATCTCAGCTCTTTATTATTTTTTTTTTTACTAGAGAATAGTTAATTACTTTTTATAGAGATTTACATATAGTCCAGGCATTTTACTAAAAAGAAAAGGGATCAACCTCACACAAACTAAAAAAAAAAAAAAAAACAACTCTCAATGGATTTTGTGTCCTCAATGTTCTGAATGTGAGAGAAAAAAGTCTACAAAAATTGTATGAGAGAAAATCCTGAAATTCAAAATTGCTGCCATCCTCCCTAGTTACAATAATATATCCTGAGAACTGGGCACTGTATTAAGTTGAAATTTGGCAGGTGTATTGTTCAGGATGTAAGGAAGTGCAGTGTCAAGTTTGAAGTTTCGATTAGCGGTTTTCGAGAATGGTGCAATTAATTGGCAGAGGAAAGAGTCTATGTGCCGTCCCTTACAAATCACTTTGTTAATACAGGAGAGCTTATTCAAAATCAGAGCCAAAATTGTATGCCACTGCTTCTGAATGTGACAGCGTAACTCAAGAACCAAACATATCCTCATGAAATTTTCTGTGTGTACTAAGGGGAACCCCAGGGCATGTTTTTATTAGCAAGTTAGTTGTTGAAAATTCCTGATAGAAATGTCAATAATAATAGCTTGGGGTCTGCATTCAAGCTCAAACTGTTATAGTTCTGTAGAATTTTGAGCAAAAATGTAAATAAATTGACATGACATATCGTTGGAAAGAGAATTTCATAAAAATGTTTCTGTTAGGCATGAAAAGTTACAGGCAAAAATGTGAACCTAGGTATTTAGCATTTGACAAGGAACTTTTCAGTATCTGTGTCTTCATAGTCCACAGTCTATGGATTTATTTCTAGGTACATATACAGCTCGATTCAAAATTATATCATATCCATTATAGAAGACAGCAACATTAACTTTAATTTCTTTAAACAATTTATTATGTAGTGGTCTTAAATTCAGTATTACTACCTAGGCACATTATCTGGTCATCAGACTAGGTTTTAGTAGCATGTATTACACTGTTTTCAATTATGGACTGTTCCAAAATTATATCATATTTTCGAAGTATTCGATTTATTGTGTTGTTTCTTTGATTAAAGGATGACTTTTTGACTTGTCCCGTTAGTCTAAGATATATTAGTATATAAGTAGTAGCTTTTTTTCTGGTAATATATTTAATCTCTCGTAGTAAATATGGGCAAACACTCTGGTGCAAAGGGCTAGACGACCATCGAATAGGAAATGGTATCAAACTTAGCATCCTCAGGAAGAGTCAGCATGAAATAGCAGCACACCATGAAGATTGGTCAATCTTGCGTCTGAAAAGTTCTTAAAAGAATAAAGGATGAAGCAACATTTGTACCTAAAAGGCACACTGGGCGTCCATGCTTGAGCACTCCTAGACAAGACCAAAACCTGCTAAATATTTACAAAAAAGACAAAGACACTTCTTTGTCCATTTTGAAACGGAAGTGAAATATACAATGCAGCAAGTTGACTATTAGACGAAGACTAAAAGAATCTGGACTGGTAAGTGCTCGTAAGGTTAAGAAACCTCTCCTTACTAAAAGACATATACAAACCAGATTAGACTTCTGTAAGTTGTGGACTGTAAACATCCAATATGCTCCCAGCGGTGGAAACCATAATGTTTGGAGGAAAGAATCTGAGAGATTTGCAAACTTTACATTAAAAAACACAGTAAAATTTCCTCTGTCAATTAAGGTATGGGGTTGCATATCACCAGACAGCAAGAGTGACCTACATATCATTGAAGGTTAGATGAATTCAATGACTGACTTAGAGGTTTTAGAGAGTAAACTGTTGCCGTTCAAACACTTGCTACCGAATTCAAGAAATTGGACATTTCAGCAAGATAATACCCCCTGTCATGTTGCACATTCTGTTTCAAATTGGTTTCCAGCAAGCGATTCTGCATTCTAAACTGGCCAGCAAACTCGCCTGATTTAAATATAATAGAAAACGTTTGGGAGAAACTCGAGAATACTTTACGTGAAGAATTGAAAAATAAAAGGATGTCTTGAGACATTTTAATAGCAGCGATTCAGTCTACCTGGGAAAATACAATAACACCTGAATACATATATTCCTTATATGAGTCGATGCCTAAAAGGATTAAAGCAACATTACTCACAAAAGGAGGGAGCACAAAATATTGACTATAATAAATTTTATTGTCAAAATAAGGGACATTTGCACTGCTAATGTGGTTTTTACTAAAATGATATATTTTTGGAACAGTACATGCTACTAAAATCCCTTTTTTTCACTAACCATTAATTTTTATTGATTAAAAAATCTCATCTGACAACCAGATAATGTGCCTAGGTAGTGGTATTGAATTTACGACCACTACATAATTGTTTAAAAAAATTCAAGTTAATTATAATGTTGCTGTCTTCTATAATGGATATGATATAACTTTATGGATATAAGTCAATTTGTATCTGTTGCACATAAAAAGTTACAACCAAAACCGTGAAGCTAGGTATTTAGCATTTTACAAGGAAATTTAAGTATATGTGCATTTTAAAGTCCACTGTCTATGGATTGTGGATTCAATTCTTGATGAAGATATATACATATAAACATTGTTGTAAAGAACATTTTTTCAGTTTCCAACAGTGTATCTTGGCATTTTGTATCTACTGAGCATAAAACAGTCAAGTTACATTTTTTACTGGACTAATAATCGAAACAATAAAATCAATGAAAAATTAATTTGGGGTTTTCTAAACTGGAAGTATTTCCAATTGGAAGAAAGATTTTAAATGACATGTAAAATTTTATAAATAAGCAGATTAATATTTTTCAATGTAAACAGTGTGGAATTAATTGTGATTACCTTGGCTTCTTCAATGTATTTCTGCACAGCCATTGACATGAAACGAATATCAGCCTGACGTGCCATAACATCACTCATAAAGTCCTGAAATTACAGAAAGACATTTTTTAGAAAGTTTTTTCAAAAAGATATAAAATTAAAGAATCTTAACTGAATTAATTTCAGGAATAACAGAACAAATTCCATTTCTCTTAGAAGACATCTGCATCAGCAGTAATTTTATCATAGTCATTAGTTAAAAAAATAAGTATATATTTCTTGTACAGAAAAGTGTTGGTTCAACACTTTTCTGTACAAGAAATATATACTTATTTTTTTTTTTACAAAATTTTCCTCAGATAATTGAACAAGTTTTGGTTTTTAAATTCTGCATGATGATTAGATGAAGACAACAAAAAAAATGCCTATGATAATACTAAATGTTAATACAATATTTAAAAAATGTATCAAATATTACTTTAGATAAACCAATCCATGTGCCTTCAAAGCAGAAGGTTCAAACATTTTTCCTGTTATTTTAAATCAGATATAGATCAGATAATTTGCAGTAACATGAAAAACAGATTTAGATTTAGAATTCAAATTATGGTCAAAGTTGCTGATACTCAAGAAAAATGTATGAATCCAACGTTTTCCTCTCAATAGTAATTTTGACTAAAGTCTTGTTACATGTAATAAAAAGAATTGTATGCAAGTTTGCCATACTATAATCCAACACATGTAAGCCACAATCTCTGAAATGAGGATTGACATCATAGTTTTAAATAATTAACAGCTCATCAAGTGTTAATTTTAGGAAGGCTGGAGGGTCCTCGGCCGAAATATGAAAAATAAACAACAAAGACAAGGAAAATAGTCTGATTAAACCACATACAATATTTTGGAAAATATGAAGTGGGTTATCCTTTTCAAATAACAGTTGATGCAGAAAAGTCTCAAGTGAATAAAAATGTACTAAAAGTATATAAAATTAAGATTTTTATACAAGTAAAATAATTACCTTATGCTTGTCAACCACAGATTTCAGTGTATCCAGATCTTTGACAACAACTTGGAGTTCTTTCTCAGCAGTAGTCATCCATTTGTTGAAGTTTTTCAATTCACTTTCAAATTTACCCAGTTGTTCACAGGCATTTTCCAAGTGTTTCATTCTGTTCTCTGACGTCTTCAGAACCTAAAATGTTAAATTCAAGAATGGGGTTAAAAATAAAAATTAAAAAAATAAACAAAAACAATCTTTTGGGGAAGGCTAATGTGTGAAAAAATAAAAAATAAAAAAAGGGTCATACTTTTTAAATAAAAAATTAACTTCATGATTGTGAATTAAATATCAGGTCATTCAGAAGTAAATGTATATTTTGAACCACACAAGATAGAAAAGTAAATGAATTGATGTAAAACCTACTAAAATCAAAATAAGCACTATTGAAATGTTTTTTGCTGTATAAAACAGTTTCCATGGTCAAACCTATTAATAAATTATTAGGTTTAGAAATAAATGTTAGAATTGTCACTATAGCATTTGAACGTGCATTAAAAAAAATTCTTTAATTTCAGATTATCATGTTTCTCTTTGAATTTATACAATTCCCAAATGATTTTGCAACACAAATAAAAACAAACTGGGTTACCATGTAAAAATAATAAATCTTTTTTCATGTTTGTTCATGCATAAACATTCACAATTGATTACTTCTTCCAAATTACCTTCTCCAGAAGTTCCTTGACATTAGATGATATAGACTTCAGTTCTGCAACCTGTTCAGGTGTAATTTCTTCTTGATAGTGTTCCAATATCTGTTCAGCTTGAAAGATAAGGGATAGCACAGGTTGTTGATGACTAACAATATCCTCATGTTGCCTCTGAAAAAAATTTGAGAGAAAAATCATGAGAGAAAAAGTCATAAAAAAACTTATATAAATATATCTGTATAAATAAACATGCCGAGGAAGCTCCCAGCAATCCCTGTTCCACTTCCGGTCCCAAAAGAGCGAGCCGGAAGTGGGACCAGGGAAGGGTCACTTTCACCAGGCTAATCAACCCTATCACACGTGTTATCTTGTTCTGTCTTCTTTTCTTAACACGCTTAAACAGATTACGAATCAAAACGCATTCTAATTTCACACAGCTACTACAACAAGAACAACAAGAACACAACAGGCACATTTATTTAATTATATTTTTCTTTGTCATTTTATCGAAAGTATTACTGACATGTAGAAAATTGTGTTAAGAATTATATCCTAATTTTAAATTCCTGTGTAAAAAAAAAGAATCAATGTGCCTCTTTATATTTTAGTCTGTTGCCTTCATCAAATGAAATATAGTATTTTTTACTTTTTTGAGTTAGACACTTTTGCAGTCAGTGTATAGACCAAAGTGATTTAGGAGTTCAAAGGTCTACAAGAAACATGATAGTTTATGATTTCATTTTTTATAATCTAGTAGAAAATAACTCTGCTAAAATAAAATAACATGACAGGAAAAAAAAAACCAAAAACAAAAAAAACCCAAAGGCTAATAAAATGTTTCATGTTCACTCACTGAAATGTTTCCTCTCGGTTAGCTACCTAAAGCTTTCTCTATAATGACTGCTACAGATATTTCACCTATTAATTTTCTTAAGTCATTTTCATCTATCATATTTCTTTCCATGACCAAATAAGAGGGCATGATCACTTGAAAACTACTAACTAAACCTTAAGAAGCTCAGGTTGGATATCAACATACTCGTATGATGATTAAAAATTTAAGTTACTGTATATTATTGAATATAAAACAACTTTTTTTAAAAACTAAAATAAATGGTCCAAAATCAGCAATTCGACTTGTTTGAAAGTCAGTCAAAAATGGCCAATACTTTTGCCTGTATAAATGCAATAGACACAATGCATATTAGCCAGCGATAATGCCTGTCAATTGATTACCATAGTTTTGTATGAAATGCTATGTAGGTAGTATACAATACGTATTATGTAATATCCTTTTAAAGTCATTTTTTCATGATTGATTGATTGATTGTTTTGTTTAGTGGCATATCAACCCTTGATGGATCATTTCATGCTGAAATCAGTTTAAAATTCTGAAAGTCGGAGGTTTTTTAAAAGAAAATAGTCTTGTGACTTTGGTGAAAGGTTATTTCTTTTTTATCTAGACTCTTGCTAGAGTCTTTCAGGTGAATGAACAGGTGGCCCCTGTTTAGGGGGGTTCTTACTCTTCTGCAGGGAATGCAGTTGGCATATTCTAGGCCCCAGCCGACAGGGTTGTCAACGATTAATATGTTATGTTGAAAATGAAAGAAATTCATGTTTTGATGACAGCTGACTAAGTGTCTTGAACAGTGAATTCATAAGGTGATATCTCTTATTACGACATTATGGCAAAATAACGAACTCAAGCTTTTATTCGAGTGAACTTTTATGCTCAATTCTGAACGTCTTCTACTCTAATTATATTAAAAAATATACAGTATATGTGAAACAGTTTAATATTAAGTTCTGTAATGACTCTTACCTTTTGAACATCTCTCTGTCCAAGAAGTTCTTTCCAGACATGGCTGACAGTCGTGTCTTCTTTGAGTAATTGTTCAGTGTCCATAAACCAGTTCAGTTCAGTGTTTAGCTCTTGCATGAGCCGATCATAGGAATCGGGTAAACGCCCCTGAAGACAGGAAGGTCACAGAACAATTAGAAAGAAAAAAAATCAACTCTTCATTTAAGTCTTGAAAAATTATACAACATTTACTTAACCTTATAGCCCTGGATCAGTTTCTTTTTTTAAAATAAGTAATATATATTTCATTATTCAGACAAATCCTTACTTGGAGAGGAAGGGAAGTCTGAAATCAAATGAATGGCAATTAACCTGATCATTAGTGTTCTTGTCTCAATAGATTCAGAACCTTGGTGTGAAGAAAGAGTTGGTTTGCGTGATGACTGGTCATTTGCTATTTATAGTAACCAACTGAATATGGATATCAAGCTATAGTAAAAGCTTTTTTGATAGAATGAGAGAGATGCAGCTTTGCTTGAGAAATCTACTCATGTGCAGATATATTCTATTCTTTTAAGCATAAGCATAAGAGAAAGACAGTAACAGAAGTGTTTTTTAAAAAAGATTTTTGGTTTGTACCAAAAAACAATTTTTTTTAATAGTTAACTTTGAAACCTGCTGTCCAAAGTTCCACTCCCAACCCATCCACAGAAATAAAGAAAAAAGAATCAACATGCATTTTAAATTCCTTAAATTCTTAGCTTAAGGCTTTCATTATTTTGAATTCATTCATTTTATGTTTTAACGTTTTCTTATATAGAGAACACTTATTAGTAAAAATGTTTCAAGTAGTAATGCTTTGATTCACCTCATAAATAGAATAAAAACAATCTTTTCAGTAATGTCATTGAGGTCACAGAAGACAAATTTCAAGAAATATTCTATTTAAATAAAGAAAATCACATTAAATTTTAAATAAATAAGTACAGTAAACCCTCGCTAGAACAAACCTCGATATAACAAATTTCTGTTTAATAAACTTGTGGATGCATTCGAAATGACTTTGGATTTACCGAACAAAGTTTGATAAATGCTGTGATCATGTGGACCATAACGACGTATAGGCACAATAACGTTCACTGGGAGCCAAATTTGATTAATCTGAAAGATTTTTTGGGGTTGGAAGTCTTCACTGGTTGTGGGCATAACGTGTCACATGCTATATTGTTTATCTTTCAATGGAAGTTTGTGTCTTTTTTGTACACAAAATAAATAAATATGTAGTTTTAATTTAGTCAAAATTTAATTTAATCATAACAAGGAAGCCACAATCAAAATCTGGTAATCTAAGATAAGCTGCGTAAATTAGGTTCTCATGTATACCTCCTGTATTATAGAAACATAAATTATTTTGACCATGAAAAATGTACATTTGAACATTTCAACACAAATACATTATCACTTTTCAAGTTTTTAACAGACTCATTTGTTCTAGAATTCTATTGTTTCAGGATTGCTTGAAATAAGTAAATAAATAGCACATTTTTTTACAGCTGACAAAGAAATTATATTACCTTTCACTAAGCAAGAGCAATCTTAATTTGACAGAATGATAGTGAATTTGTGGCACCCAATTTGGCTGTTAGCCCACCATATAGGATTTACAAAGGTCATTAAGATTACAGTTGCTTGACATTCCTATTTTATAAAATAGAAGATTTAAATAGATTGTACAAAAGAAACTATAACAACTAAAAAATTTCAAGGAATACTACTCACTTAATAGATTACTACTCTAGAAAATTTATTGAAATTCAGTATATGAACTAATTATTCTGGTAAAGTTTTTGTGCTTACATTCTTCTATGGTAAAGATACAAACATGAGGGAAATTTAAAAAAAGTCTTTTTTTGTAATATTATTGACTTTGAACTAAAACTGATGAGTAAAAATAAAATCTGACTCCATTTGCAAGATTCAAATTTTATATTTTAAAACATTTCTTTTAAATAATTATGAAATATAAATATTTTAATGGATATAGTGTCTGCTTTAATATTTAACTTAATCTTAGTTCTGTGAATGAATTCAAAATAAAGTTGCTTTTTTATAAAAAAATTGACTTTAATTGTCCATTTATAAAATGTAAGTAATTTTGTAAGCAAAACTCCCATTTTTTTAATTTTTAATTTTTTTTTTAAATGGAAATCACCTATAATAGTACAGCATGGGGAAAACCCAGAACAATGCAAATTTTACAGCCAATTTTTGATAACAGAGAATTGGTGAAATTGGTGACAGTGAAAAAAAGGAGTGCAAAAATGACACACATTCCAGCTTTCATGACAGAAGCCATTTGTTTTTTGCTCCAATAAAATAACCTTGATATTTTTCTATAATTTTACAATATTTTCCCCAGCTTTTAATCATTATATTCAGTAAATGTTTACGATACTTTGTTATCTGTACCCCCACTCATTGTGGCTTGTTCCTTCATTTCTCTGATCCCCACATCCGTGGGCATCGGCTGGGGGAGGCATTTGCAGGCCTTATCAGCTAGGATGAGGGGGTTTGAGAGTTCGAACCATATAGTTAATGAAGGATAATGGTGCAGTACAATTGTTTTATGTAAGCCTAACTTGATGTTCCCAAATAAAAAGACTGTATTATTATTCACTGGTAACAGGGTTGCCACTAAGATATATTCTGAATGTACCATTTCAATGCAGCAGGTTTTCATCACTTCACAGTAAACCATTGATATAATTTCCTCAACCCCGAAACAGGAGTTAACACACAAAACGTGGAACAATGTAGGAATCGGCAAAATAGAGGAACAAGCCACAATGAGTAGCGTGCAGATAAGGAAGAAGTACAGTATTTATACTAAAAAGACATTTTTATAAAAACCTTTAAAGAAAACTTATATTTTAGGCATCAAAAGAAAGAAAAGCAAAGCAAATATGAAAAAGCTAACAGCAAGTTCTGTTCCCACTATTATGTACATTATTGTTTGCCACAACTTGATTTGTATCCATCCTACAATTGTGCATCAAATAGATAAGCAATTGTAAGACATAGAACTAAATCCCAAAGCCAGATCACAGTATACAACCCTCTAATAACCACAAAATGCTTCACCCTGAAATTCAGCAAGATAGTTAAAATATAACTAACAATTAATAGAGATATAGAATTTATGGAAAGGTGCTAGAGTCATACCTTTATCAATTGTTTCATTTTTTTCTTTTGTAACTATTTGATATTTTGCTGCCATTACAATTAAGTGCTTGGTCTTACAATGTCTAGAATATATAGTATATCATAAGAGTAAAGTGATCATAGATAATAAATCCATAGTACACTCTCATGATCAAGGCAAAACAAAAAATTAGTTAAGAATTTATAGGCCAGTAAAGTTGATGGCCTAATTTGCTATATTTTTTTCCACCATAAA
This sequence comes from Architeuthis dux, assembly GCA_006491835.1. Taxonomy (NCBI): domain Eukaryota; kingdom Metazoa; phylum Mollusca; class Cephalopoda; order Oegopsida; family Architeuthidae; genus Architeuthis; species Architeuthis dux. The sequence continues at coordinate 117,765 of VCCN01007370.1, forward strand.
TTCTTCAATCATAGTGTCAAAATATTGTGATTTGCTGTTCCAACTGTCTTTGATTGTTGGGAATTCAAAAATTCACACTTCATTCAGAACTAATTCATTGTTTTATCTCTGAGTAATTCTTGTGTGTATGTACATGCAGAATTACAATTTAGGATCATCACCTAAAACTAATTTTTATTGGGTAATTTCATTAAAAGAAAATTTGTAATAAAATATCCCTGAAATATAAGCATAGGAAAATTTATCCGAAATGTAATCCAGCATTTGTAAGGCATATGCATCATATTCTAAGTAGATATCACATTTAAACTAACGAAAATAAATTTGAATGAATGACTTACATTAAATTATTATAATAATAGAAAGAGAGGGATAGATATTTGATATATAATTAGGTATGAATAAAGAATTTCACTGGGAAATTGATACCCTATTTTAAAAATGTAAGTAAATTTTTAAAGATTTTCTTGAATATTTTCTTGAATATTTTCTTGTTTTTGCTAGAATTTTCTTCTAGAAAAATACACCCAGTAAATATTTTTTCTTATCTCTATATTTAATTATTCAGCACTGATATATCATTTTAAAATAAATTTCAGTCGAAGCATGATAAGAGAAAGAATAAAAAATATACATTTAAAAAAATAATGATTTAATCAATGAAAAATATTGAGCGAAAAAAATTTTTTTTTCCCCAAGATCAAAAAGTTATAATTAATCAAATAAAACTAAGAAGTTGCCAAGAAAAACATTTTACTTATTTTTCCTGTTTGTTTAAATCCCAAAGTAAGATTTCCATGAACATAATTAATCTCTCAAGGGATTTATCTCTAAAATGTGTGAAAAATCAACAAAAGCACCCATGTATAAATAAAATAAATCATCAAATTAATAAGGGGTGGGGGTAGGAATCAATGAACAAAAAATTACTCTTTTGAATTTTGAATGAAAATCTCTTTAAAAAAAAATTGCCCTCAAATAAATAAGCACTGAAAATTTTAGTAAAATAAAATAAAATGTTGATTCTTGCATCATAGAATTTTTGAAAATTTTCTAAATGCAAATATTACTGCCATTTTTTGCTTACATAAAAACAACTTTTCACACTGCCAGTTTTATGAAAAATTCCCAGAAAGTTAATAGCAGAGATTTTTCCAATCTTTCTTAATAATGACACAAAGATTTTGATAACAAAATCATTTTTTTAATACAAGTTTGAGGCTTTTTTTATTCTTTCCTATATAAAATAGTGCCTAAAAATCATGTTGTGGCATAACAAATATAGATGCATATCGACTCTAAAATACGCATAATTTTATCTTTGTAAAACATTTTAAATAATTAAAAAGATAGGTGCATATGCAATGGGAGTAAGTTCATGCATGAAGTAATTGGACATGCTAAAATAAAAATAAAACATTCTTTTTTGTTTTAATGAGAAAAATTATCACAGCGGCTCAAACCTACAACACAAAGCAAAATAAATTAGAATGTGACCTAATTGTTATAATCAAATGAACAGAAAAAATCCATACATGACCATAACAAAGATAATTTGTTATATAATCTTATTAAATATTAATAATTTAGTGATTAGTGAAAAGAAACAGTTCCAATTTCTTCATTGCTATTACTAATCACAGGATTATATAATAAACATGTATCATAGAAACTGAAAAGAAAGAAAAAAAAAATGAAAATTAGAAAAATAGTTATAATTATATGAAAATAACCCTCTGAATACTGAGATGAGAATCAACTCTGGCATTAGTAGCAATATTTATTGAGGTTTCTGAAATATATCACTTGATAATTTCACTATTCTTTCTGATTGGCAGATGGCAATGGAAAAAAGCTGAATCAATATTCAGAGGGCTAACATCTTTGTATCTCTTTAAATTATAACAGCGGCAGAATGTTGAAAGGTAAGCAATAGCATTTTAGGTGTTCACTGTATTACATACACAGAATCACCAAACCACATCCTTACAACATGCTACCCACTTTGTTGTAGTTGGGATACAACATTATAAAGGATGGAATAGGAAGGAAAACCGGGAAGGAAAACCAAGAAGAGAAATGAAGAAAAAGGAAAAACTAAAGGAGGTAATCAATGGCAATCCACACAATGTCACAAAGATACAGCACACTTCCATGCGGAAAACAAAAGCAGCCACAAAACGACCCTTTCATGATTTTTCTTAAATAGATCAATTTACTTCATATAAATTTTAAAAAAACTCAACCTACAGTTAAATCCATTTTACCTGTGTTAAATTGCAAATTAAGGAGAACAATTAAGTATTGGAATTTGGGATAGGTTGATTTTGATTAAAGTGAGTTGAATAAACATTGCTAACAATATCATTAGAATATTTCAATACTCATTGTTATTCAAAAGGTTTGAGATCTATTTTAATAGTTTAAGTACTGATCATTTGTAAGAGTCAACTCAATAATTTAGAAAGCAATAATTCTGTAAACTGATAATTCAGTCTTGTTTACTCGACAACAATTGCAATTATTTTTACAGAAGATAAATGACATGAAAGAAATTATCTCTTCCAGAAATAAAAACAGTTAAAGCTTAAGGCTAAATATATCTTGGTAAATGAATCTATCATTTCATTCATCCTTAAATCCTAACAAAAGAGTTGTTTGGGGCATTTCAGATGATTTCTGCTACAAACAAATGAATAAATAAATGAGTGATTAATGGATAAAAAAGATTCTCTTAACCTTGTAATAAAGGAATTCAAAGTGAGAAGTTTTCAAAGCTTGACATAGGTCCCTTGGTATTAATAAGATGGTTCTTTGGAAAGAAAATAGCATGTGTAAGGTATTTGATGTGCACATTACGTTGGTATCGATTTGGTATTTGGGTGTATACAATATGCCAATGAGCTGGATGTTCCAGAAAAATACAGGTCTGCATCACTATTTAACAAAATGTAGCACCGAACAGCCCTAATTTATTATTATTATTCGTATATCTAAGGTGATAACATTGGTAAGCCATACATTAAAAATTCCATGAGGAATTGTGGCAAGGAGAATTAATTAAAATATAAGGATGTTTGTTTTGATCATGTTTTGTTGACATTAAAAAAAAATATATATATATAGCATATTCAATGACTATTTGACCGTTTATACCAGAGGGATAGCACAAATTAAATATAGTTAATTACATTTCAAAGTGTGAGCTAAGCTGATTAAATGTTTCAGACCTCTAAATTTCTCTTCTTTTTAAGCTGATGTCATAAGATGCAGGGAACATATAGCTTAAATAAAAAAAGGGAGTTTGACAAGTTTAAAAAATTACTTTTTAAAATCTTATTTTTTGATTATGCCTATAGTTCATTTTTAGTAATGCAATAGCAATTTGCATAATTTAATAAGCTTTATCAAATTATTACTTTTTATTGAAACTAATTAGGAGGACAATGGTGTTTATAAATGAACAAGATGCACACATGCTTGTGTAAATCCAGTCATCCATTTTATAGCACACTCAAACACTTGCATACAAGAAGAGAAGAAAATGACAAGAGTTATCATGCAACACATACTGAAAAAAAACCAAAAAAAAAAAAAACATTTCTTGAATAAAAAAAAGATCTAAAAAGCTGTTATTTGATAAAATTATTGGGAGACTATATGTAGTTGCTTTCTAATCATTAGTATAAAAAATGACAATGAATCAATAGTCCATTATGGATCAAATAAAAAAAATGAATAAAAAGATCAATGCAATGAATAATGAGATAAGAAAAACAATTCACTCAGCAGTTGACAAAATTGTCAGCCAACTCTTGTTTGGCAAAACAAGTTGGTCAGTCCATGCCTATATGGTTAAGACAGGACTCTCCAATCTAAGGAGTTTATTGGTTAGTTGGCAAACACGAAGCAAAGCCAAATCATCAAACTCCGTAAGAACTCAATTCCAACGTCAAGCATACCTTACGGATAGTCTGGTCCGAAAACTGAGTCCAAGATTTGGGGCGAATTTTCATGTCTGCTTTTGGAGAAACTTGCCTAGGAAACTCTTCACTTTCAGATGGTTTTGTAGGCAAAGACATTGTTTCTCCAATAACTGATTTATCTTTAGCCAGGATTTCATCACTGCCTGGTTTCATGGTGCTTGGCTTGCTTTGCATTTCATCAGAGGAAACAGTAGATTGATATATTCCATGTAATTCTGTGGGGTTTACAAGAAGTTCTTGCTTGGCTGTTGGAAACTTCTGGTCAGCAGAAATATTTTTATCATTTAGAACTTCAGAACTTGATATTGCTTTGGGAGCAACAAAGCCTTCAGCAGAAGCTGCTTGATGCGTTGACTTTTCCATAGCAGAAACTGAATCTTTCCTTGCAGTATTATCTTCATAATGGGTAGATTTGTCAGCATCACCAATTGGATTTATCTGGACTGCTTCTCCCTTTTCAGTTTTACTTGGGACATTTATTGGATTGTTTATAGGTGCAATATTTGGTAATGTCATCTTAGGAGCAGGCTGGAATTTGGGATTTTCACCATTTTTATTCAAGTCAAATACATTTTTCTGAGGTTCCGCTAATAGTGCTGGAGGATTACCAGGGATATTATTTTCAAAATCAGCAGGATTAACATTAGTTAGAGGACTAACCCCTGGATTTTTGTCAACTGGATTCTTAAAATCACTCTGAGATTGATTATTATCTGCCAAGTCCATGTTAGCAGAACTTGCATCTTTCAGTCCCTCCCTCGCACTATTACTGACTATCAATCCAGCAGCTATTGCTTCTTTAAAATTCAAACGCTTCTTATCACCTGGTGTGATGTAAGTCCCTTCAAGAGGATCTATGATTCCGCGGTTGATTGCTTCGTGCAAATTGATAATTGAATCTTGATTCAAGTCTCGAATTTCAGCACAACTTGTTGAAACTAAACCATGTTCAATAACAGCTGCCAGATTGTTATTTTTCTCAGATGAAGGATCAATGAACAAACCTGTCCTAACATTATAAAGACCTTGATCTACAGTGCTGTATAAAGTAAGACCACTTGGACTTATGATAAATCCTCGCTGCAGAGCCTCAGCCAGAGTCATACACTCTCCTGTCTGGGGGTTGCGGAAATCACCAGTCTTGATATCAATCAATCCTAGACTTGCAGCTCTTCTTAATGTAATTGGCTGAACTGTGTCAGGATCTATAACCTGAGAATTGGAGCGACTCAACATTCCAGAAGCAAAAGCCTCTTCCAACCGAATGTGACCTTTGGCAGGATCATTCAGTGCAGAAAACTGAACAGTGTTCACTTGTTCGATGGGACATGAAGTTGACTCAGGATCTTCATTGCTGTTGACCAGGTTACTTTTTGTTTTATTTTCTTCTTTAACTAACCAACCTTCCTTTTTGGCATCATATAAGTTCATAATGGCATTAGACACAGGATGTTTGAAAGTTCCTTTCTCTAAAGACAACAGTCCAATTGAACTGGCCACAAGAATATTCATAGATTCTTGAGTTTGGGGGCAAACAATTTCATCAACCAAAGGGTTCAAAAGGCCCATCTTAAGAGCATTCAATATAGTCATTGATTTATCACGGTTTGGATCTTTCAAGTGACCTGTGGTTGGATCATAGAAGCCCTTTTCTAGAAAATCATTCAAAGTAGTGTCTGGCTTTGAATGTTTCAAAGACAAAGGCAGCATCAGTTCTGATAGTTCAGAATTGTGTAATATAAGGGGACTCCGTAGGGGTTCCTGCAGCTTAGGGTTGTCAGCAGGATTTGAACAAGTGCTAGTAATTGATATATCTTGGACTACTATTTTTGACTTCTCAGTTACCAAAATCTCTTCAGAATTCTGACAGTTTTTAATCAAAGATAGTCTACGTTTCCCTATTCCTACATTTGCACTTGGCTGTAAAATTATTGAGGCTGCAGTGTTTGACTCTTCAGCAGAAACTAATTCCATTTCCTGGAAACTGATAGGCTCCCAGGAGGCTAATTCAGAATCCCTAAACTCTCCAGAATCAAAAACAATTCTTTTAGCCACAGCCTTTGTTAATGATAATTTCAAAGTTGCATTGTAAACTGTTCCTACTTTTAGATCAAAAAGATTCTTTTTGACTGCTTCAGATAGAGGTAGATTTTTAGAATCATCTGTAGCTAATAATGTGCAGTTGATGCTTATAAAACCAGATTCAATACTTTCCACAAGTGTTTGCCTCTTTCCAGTCAGTGTATTCAATATCTTATGAGAATTCTCATCAAATAGACACCTACTAACAGCATCAGCGAGTTGTAGTTGCTTATCATTGATGCCAAAAATGAGGCCAGATTTTACAGCTTTTTCCAAAGGAATTGTAGTTTTCTTCTGCTTATTTAACACAGACACAGTTTTACTACTTATAATGCCTTTCTGTAATGCTTCATCCAAAGTCACAACCAATCCGCTTTCAGGATGCTTCACCAGAGATTTCTTGCCATCAATAAGATTACTTGTTAAGGAATCAATTAAGTTTCTATAATCCTGTGTTCTTGGGTCTAGAAACATTCGACGCTGACTATCAAATATGCCATGTTCACAAGCAAGTTTAAGTCCCAATTTCGGAGACTTGGCATCAACAAGCAAACAAGCTTCTAATGCTTCTTTGTAAGAGAGAAGACAACCTCCAGGTAAAGTGAGTGTATAATTATCAGGATTCAGAATTCTTTTTCTAATGGCAGTTTTACAAGTAATATAAGATTTCAAATGTGCATCCCAAACCAAAGGTTCCTGGAGGCGATCTTGCATACAGACCCCATCAGATTGTGTCAACGGTACGTCCTTGTTTTCTGACTTGTATAAACTATTGCATGGTAAAATGAACTGTGATTTTAGACTTTCTGTTATGGAGACTTTTCCAACTTCACAAGCGAATCTTCCACTTGAATCTAAAATTTGTTTTTCTATTGCCTGCTTAAGAGTAAGAGGATGAGAATGGCCATGAAATGTCAAATGTTCATCTGTTATGACAGAAGAGTTCACAGCATTTGTAAGTGACATATTTTCACCTGTATATGGACTATAAACAGTATTTGAATTATCGTCATAGAGTCCTAGCTGCACAGCTTCAATGATAGATATGCCATTACAAGAAACATCTGTCATTAGATTCCTACTCAGAATGGAAGTGAGATCAATATTTGATTCTTCTGAATTATTAAGAGTTCCATCTGTAGCATCAAACCAACCATCATCAATTGCTTGCTCTAAAGATATGTAAGGTGCATTCGAAGACCTCTTAACTAATGTTATCTTGGGGTCAATTAATCCTGTGTCAATAGCATCTTGGATGCTAAGTTGTTTTCCTGATAGAGGATCTATGACATTTTTGAAATCAGAATCAAATAGTCCTGCTTGAATAGCTGTAATCAGGCTTACTGAAGATAGGTGAGTTGGGAGTCTGATGAAACCCTGATCAACAGCAGTTTTTAAATCAACAACTTCTTTACCAGTATCAACTTCAGATTCTGCAACATTTAAAATTCCTTTACCAACAGCCACATCGAAAATTAGAAATTTGTCTTGATGTAAGATCTTTGTAAGGTCTGGCTTCAACATGCCACTCTTTATGGCATCCTGCAAAGACAGAATACTACCAGTTCTTGGGTCCATGAACTGACGAGTCTTTGCATTATATATTCCTTGTTTCACAGCTTCAATAAGACTAATCTCTGAAGCTCCTTTATCCTGAAGTACCAAACCTTTTCTTACAGCCTCCTCCAGGGGGTAGGTTTTACGACCAGCATCATAAGAGCCATCATCAGCATTCAAGATATTTTGGTAGATGGCACCATCAACAGTGAGAAGAGTTTGGCTCCCAGGATCTCTTACAGTGATGGTATCTTTATCTAAAAGCCCTGATTCTAAAGCACTAGTGAAAGAGCATGAAAGAGATGAAGAAGGATCAAGGAAAGTTCTTGTGTTAGGATCATACATTCCTTCTTCAAATGCTTCCTGCAGAGTGAGCCCAGGTTGGGAAGATATGTCTATTATGAAACCTTTCTGCAAAGCATTTACAAATGAGTGCTCTGCATTTTGTGAGAAGTAACTTGCAGTCTGTAATTTAAATATTTGTCTAATGATTGCACTCTCAAGAGTCAAAATCTCCCCAAAATCATCTCTGATTCGGATGAGTTCAGTGTCAATCAGACCAATGTCGATAGCATCTGAAAATGTTATTTCTTCATTCATATCTGGGTTCAGAAACATGTTAGTGGATTCATCATAAAGTTCTTCATCAAAGATTTCTGTGAGAGATAACTTCAAAGGAGCACGACATCTGGTGATCAAACCCTTTTCAAATGCAAAATTTAAAGCAATAGCCTGTCCAACAGAATTCATCATCTTCCCTGAGTCAACATCAATTATTCTCTTTGATATTGCTTCACTTAAAGCCATCAGGTCCCAGCTAACAGGATCTCTAACCAATGACTCCATGTGGATGGTGCCTTCTTTCAGAGCTTTAGATAAAGGAATAACTGATTTATCAACTGGGTGGGTGATAGTATTACTAACAGGGTTGTACATCCCTTGCAAAATGGCCTCATCAAGAGTGACAGGTATATCATTATTCTCTGTACACTGTTGACTAAATAAAGAGGAGATACTTTCACGTCTAGTTCCTGATAATGATGCTTTTCTTTTAGTGGTCAGACTTGGCATTGAAGATCTTCGGGTAAGAACGTTCAAGGAAGATGCTGAAGCAAGTTCTTGCCTATCAGAATAAAAGGGGAAGCTTTCTAGAGTTGAATCCGAGTCTGTGTCTTGTACAGAGTCTAATGAATAGGTTTGTTTGAAGGATTTCAAAGGTGAAAAGCCTCTTTGGACCAAATCTTTTGCTTCTGTTGAGATGTTATGAGACAAAAGGAATCCAGCATCCACAGCTTCAGAAATAGACATCTTTTTGTTGCTCCTTACATCCAAGAAATAGCAACAAGTAGGACTGCAATGAAGAATGTTTTCAGTAATAGCCTCACCAAGCTTCACAACTTGAGTTGTCCGTGTATTAATCACTTCTTGGGAAGTTGGGCTTAAATATCGAAAAGCAATCATCTCAGTGAGATTCAGCCATTTTTCAGTAGAGAGCTCTTTAAACAGGTCAACTTTATCATCATAACTTCCTTCATAGACAAGATCAGCAATAGTTGTTTCTCTTTCATTAGTTATAAACTCTTTTTCAACTGACTCAGCCCAAGAGAACCACTTGTTGTTTGAAGAATCTCGTATTTTACCTGTTTGGACATTGAAAAGCAGCTTTTGCTTAGCAGCAACAGCCAAGGTTACATATTGCTGGTTTTGGACATCCAGCAACCGTGTGCAAGCACTAATGGAACCATCTGTTATGAGGTCAAACAGACCTGCACCTAATTTATCTCGAAAGTCTAAGACATCAGCTTCTTTTACTTTGTTGCATTGTAGCTGAATTATGCCAGACTTAAATGCAGAGAGCAAAGAATATGAACATTTACTACCAGGAATGCAAACATTTCCACTTTTTGGATCAACATAACCAAAGTCAAAAGCTTTTTTCAAGTTTATAGAGCAATCAGGTTTCAGCCATAGCACCATGCTATTTTCATGGAGTAAACCAAAGTTTAGACTCTCAGTAAAATTGAGTAATTTTCCTTCCACCGGATGAACAAAGTGGTGACTGACAGGATCCCAGAATCCTTCCAAAAGATGTTTCAAGTAAGATTCTAGTGAATGAACATAACCAGGAGTACCATTTGTACCTGGAATGGAACTGTCAGACTGGTCTATATATTGTGGAGCAGATTTAATGCAAGCAGAATTTTCACGTTCTTGGTTCCGATTGTTGAAAGTTGGACTGGAATTGCGAAAGCCATTAGGAATTGAATGGTCATTGACTGCTTCCTGTGTCACACAGACAACAGCCTTTTCGTAAGGAATTTTCCCGTTTGGATTTGCAGAGATATTCTTAGCCTGAAAATCAGAATCTATATCTCAACAAATATTTAGAGGAAACTAGCCTACTGAATCAGGGGAAAAAACATAATTATAATAAGAGAGAAAAAAGACAAAAGATATAAAGTTGTGTAGTATTTTTTTGTAATCAAAAATATAAAATGTTCATTTGAATAAGATCAAACATTTGGTTCTACATGATTTTCAGGATAAACTTTAATATAAATAACAATATCAGTTTTTTTCAAAAGGAAGTATGTTTCAAAATTATGAAGTAAAATAAAAGATCAAACATTGATTTACTTTGTAAACTGACATGAAAGCATACATTTTTGAATGGATAGGGTACAAGATATCTTATATGAGATCTGAAGGTAAAAATTCTGAAGGTGGGAGGATGGAACGTGAAAGAACATGTAACCAAACATAAGATAAAATAAAGCAGATAAAACAGACATACACTCACAGGAAAATACACAAGTACACTATGAATACAGAACATGAAATGATAAGTGCACAAACTATGGGCTACACATATATTGAAAAAAAAAGAGTTATTAAAATGTTTTTGCTTTAGAGAACTTTCCAGCTCAACCATATTTACACAAATAACTGAATGATGAAACCCTTCTCCCTGCTAAAGTCAACAAATTTTGTGAAAATTATAATTACTAATGAAATATTACTTAAAATATATAGAGAAATAGAGTATGTAATATAGGATTTACTCCTAATAAAAAGACTTGATGGATAATCTTTGTTTTTTTTATTCCAAGTTAAACATCAAATTCAATAGAAAATGATTTCACTGATTATTATGAGCCTAATAGGAAGACTTTCAGAGACAAATTGATTTTGATCTAAAGCTATGCTTAGGTTGCACTACGATCTAATCAAATTGTTGCCGATTGAATCATAGTTTTTTGTGAAGAGTCACCGATTCATATTTTTAATTGCGGATCGAGACGTTGGGTACTCATGTCGCTATGACTCTCAATTGCTGCAAAAAGTGTCACATGACCATAATTTAATTGGAATTTAATTTAATTTAATTTATTCAAAACAAGGATAACTAGAAACGTTTTTTTACAAAAACTGGTTAAGAATGTTGAATATTCGAAAATAAATAGAAAAAACTTTTTGCAAGTAATTTTTGGTAGTTTCCAATCCATAAGTTATTTACCCCACCCCGTAAACCATTTTCAAATTTTAAAAATCTTTTTTTTTATTAAACTAAATTAAAACTGATATACGCGTTTAGCACAATAAATTTATGATAAAACTAAAAAGCAAACAATTATTTATTTTAATACAAAACTATATTAACAATTTTCTAATTCAATGTGATAGTTTTACATCCAAAAACAATATATAAAAACATCTAAATTTTCCAGTAATGTAAAATTGAGAAAATATGTATTTTTAATCAAAATATAGCTTCCTATTTTAGCAGTATATTTAAACAAGATACATTTTATTTTTTATTTGGTGGAAAAGTGACTTTAAATTTATTCTTGGTTTTCATTGGCTATGATCTACGACTGAATCGTAGAAGATAGAACCATTCCTATTCTTACGATTCAGTTGGCGACTCAAAAAAGCACCTGCGATCATGTCGTAAGAATGCTTACAGCTTAAAAGGTACTAAAACTTTTTAAAAAATGTTTCCATCATAGCATGGAAAGAAAATGGTTATCTATTCAAAAGAAATTATAAATAATAGTTGAAATTGAACGATTATCATAAATACTGAGAAAATAAAAATTGTAAAATTACTGATGTAATATTTGAAAATGAAGCAAGAAAGTAAATAAGCGGGGATATTCAAGTATTTAACAAAAGATTGTTAGTTTTTTACAAATTGACTTTTATAAATCAGTTAAACTATGATATGGATGACAAAATGAAATGTGGAGTTCTTAGTGAAATTAGAGATGATTTATGAGAATTCCCTCCAAATAATACAACCAGTAAACTATACATCACTAATGAAGTACTCCTTACATTAGAAAAAAAAGATGGTTTCCTATCTGCAACACTGGAGATAAGCAAACAATTATTGATATATCTTGCACATGTACGATTATCAATATTAGAAAGTGAAACTGAAATTTTAAGGATTTCAAAACAAATTTTTTATAATTTATATTCCTAATTTATGAAGCCGTTTCCTACTTTCTAAAATATTTAAGCACAAAGAAAATTTCAAAGAATCTTAAAGAACCTTCTAACAAGACCTGATATAAAGAATTGATATCACTTTTATGATTTGAATAGACTTGAAAAAAAAAAAACAAACAAAAACAAATTTAGTTCGGTATCTCAAAATACCTGCTAAACATAATTGTTAGTTTTTAAAACTATCTCTTCAAAATCAATCAAAAGAATAAATTATAAGTTTTAATATATTTGATCCAAATATATGATCTTTAGAGCTAAGTTTTTAGAATTTGTAAATTTTAAAAGCCATAATTTAGTATTAGCTAATTTAAGATATTTTTTTTCTAGTCAAGAATTATTAGATAAATCATAAGTATTTTGATAAGCTCATCTTGCTAAAGTTTGACTAATAAATACCTACCTCACAGAGATTAGTAAACCAACAGCAGCAACATGTAGTTGGTGATTTCTCTTCCATACTAAGGCACTGATGTAATATGTTAACTAAGGCTAGGTTATAACAATCTCAGCAATTTTCAAGATCAAACAATTCTGAACTGAGTAAATCAAATACAGAAGGGGGAGAGTTTATTATTAGGCTAGGTAATATTCTAGAAACAATTCCACCACACAAATAGATGCAAACAAAAGTAAACAAAAACAGCAGAAATTCCTGATGAACCTTCTTTGCTCAGAGGCTATAAGATACTCTGAAAGCAAGCAAGCAAGCTGATAGAATGATGGTGGACAAGTCACTGTATCAGGGGAGGTAAATTAGAATATACAAAAGCTTCATGGGATAGTCTGCTTTGTTATGTAAATTTGGTTGGTTTCATGACTATTGAGCTACCAAGTGATATTAATAGTGATTTGTTATTAAGATAAATATAAAATATCAGTAGACTACATAAACAAATGAATTAACAGTGCTGAATATCTTAGCAAGTCAACACTTAATATGTAGAGATTAGGTTAACCAAATTTAAAAAATGATAAAATTGAATATTTCTACAAGTTTTCATGAATTTGAAATTTCAATTTTTATAGACCTATCACATTTTTATTTTAGTTTTTGGTATCAAACAAATAGATTCAATATTTCTAATATTGGAGACTCAGACATTAAGACATAGGTGAAAGTGTCAACATTGAAATGAACATACAATAATATTTGAAAGAAACCAACACACGGATATAATTTAAACAAAGTTAAAAAAACAAAAACGTAGCATTTTGAAGCGGCATAATATTAAATTATCTTTTTATTTAAATGAATAATTAAAACAACTAAACTAAAATTTACCAATTAAAATTTAAATAATTTAAAAAAAAAAAGAAAAAAGAAAATTGTCATTATGAATGATTAAAATAAATTGACACCCTTTTTTGAATTGAAATGCACAGCTAGGTTGTATTGAATGAAACTGGTTATGAAAAGCAGCATTAACATTCAAACCTTTGTTCGGACAATGTGTTTTTTAAAGTATCAAACTAATGCTGCTGGAATGGACTGATCTGGTTAATATATTAATGACAGCAACTTTTCTTTACATTGAAGAGAAAAAAAGGTTTGCCTCTTTTCTTGAATTATACACCTGACAAGGGATGAAGAATGGATCGCTTGAAATGCTGTATTGACAACATCAAAGATGGGAAGAAAAGATTTGATTGTCCAAACAAAAGTTGGAATGAATGCAAATGGCACATCATTTGGTGTTTCAAGCAAAATGTATCCAACAGAAACTTTGTAAAAGAGGGTGTCAAGTAAAACAAAATGAGAATGATGCACTAGAAGCAAAATAAAACCCGAACAAGGAAAAGAAAATCTACATATACTTACTGAATCAGTAACATCAGCCTCCAAATCAGGTGGGGTCTGCCCTCCAATTACCTGAAGAGAACTGCTTCCTTCAACAGCCTCTGAAGAAACAAGTCCAGCAGCAATTGCATCCTTTAGTGGCATCACATCACCAGTCACTTTGTTAACCACTTTACCAGCAGAATCAATATAGAAGCCAGGGCTTGTCACATATGTGGAACTTGTAGCTAGTGTCTGGATTTCTGTGGCACTCTTTGAGAGTAATTCGCCATTGACATAGTGAGAGCTCTCTTCTGGGCTGAATGGAGAGCCTTCTGTGACAGTGACATATTGGTCTTGAGGTGCCACTTTCTCCTTCCCGGGTTTGCCTGGTTTCATATCAACCTTGGCTTCAATGTAGCCCAGCTGTAATGCTTTGTCTAAATGCATTGTTATATGGCTGGCTGAATCAGTATAGAGCCAAGTGTTGGCATCAAGGTTTCCTTTTTGCAAGGCTTCTGCGAGCGAGATTGGTTTATCTTTATTAATAGGTAGTTTGTCATCTTTAGAAGCTAAGTCATCACAATTAGGGACCAAGAAACCGCACTGAAAGGCTTCATCAAGAGAAAGAGATTCATTGGTTACAGGGTTAGTGAAGGTGCCAGTTTTAGAATCAATAAGACCACATTTTGAAGCATCTTCAAAAGTCATTAATTCTCCACTTGTTAGGTCACCAAGAAACCCTCTTTTCACTGCTTCTTCAACACTTATATCCACTCCTTTTTCTGGATCATGGTATCGTTTGGCTTTCATATTAAGAAGACCTTCATCAAGAGCTTGTTTAAATGTCATACCAGGAGCCATTTTGGTATCTGATGGGGCCTGAGAACCTTTAAGTATCACAACAGATTCTTTCTTAGATTTTTTGGATCTGCTCAATTTGGGGGAAAGGTATTTCTGATTGATTGCTTCTTGGATTGTGTAAGCTGCCCTTCTCTTTGGCTCGATGAACATTCCAGATTTAGAATCAATTAATCCAGTCATAATGGATTCCTGGAAAGAAGAGGTTCGAGGAGATGGAGGACCTTCAATAAACTTGAAGGGCTCACCATTTTCATCAGAGAGAATCCCTAATAAGATAGCTTCATCTACAGAATAGGAATTTGTAGAAGCTGGATCAGTGAACACACCAGTTTTGCAATCAATCAACCCTTTAATAAGAGCATCCTTAAAAGTCATAATAGGTTTGGCAGATCCGATATTTTCATTTTCAACTATTTCAGCTTGGACAAGTCCCTTCTGGATGGCTTCAGTAATGGACAATGTTGTATTGCTTGTGATATCAACATAATTTCCTGCAGGGTCTAAGATTCCCTTTTCAAATGCATCAGCCATAGTTATCATTTGTTGAGCATCAGGATCAATAGCACCTGTGACATTATATGTGACTCCTGGTTTCTGGGAGGACACAGTTGTTTTTGTAGTGACTACAGACTGCACAGAGCCGGATATAAATCCTTCCTTCATTGCATCTTCAAGGTTGTACACTTGATTAGATGCTACATCTGTGTAAGTCTTCTTTTCATTATTAATAATATTCTGCTGGATGGCTTCTTCTAGTGTAAGTTCTTTTCCTGTTAAGGTATCTAGCACAGATGAAACATTCACATGCCGAGATGTTCCCTTCTGAATATCACATTTTTTGGTTTTCTTGGCTTCAAAGATTAGATTTTTCTTGATGGCATCAGATAAGGATATGGTTTCACCTGTCAGAGTGTCAGTAAATAAATTCTTGTCTATATCTAGAATTCCAGCTTTAATGGCTTCTTCAGCAGACAATTTTTTGCCAGTCTTTGCATCCATCACTGCACTAATAGAGAAGACAGATTTTTCAGCAGAAGGGTCTGTTGGAGAGGTTGAAGCAACTTTCACCAAACCCTTAGTAATAGCTTTCTGAACTGGCAGATGTTCTCCTGTTGTGATGTCAATCACCTCTCCTTTTTGTGGATCAAATATTCCAGCTTTTACAGCTTTATCTAAAGATAAAGTCTTTCCTGTTCGTCCATCTACAACCTCAGTAACACGGATTGTTTCCCGTTCTTGTGTGCTGACAATCGCGTCTGCGGTAGGCTTGATTGTTTTCACAAGATTTTTCTCTATTGCCTTTGAGATTGAAAACGTTTCCCCTGTTTCTTTGTTGAAGTAGTGACTCAAATCCTTGTCTACAAAACCTTGTTCAATTGCCTCGGTAACAGTGAGGTTACGGCCAGTCAGAGAATCCACCACAAATTTGATAGGCAACAATTCAACACCATCAGCTTTGAGTTGAGTAGAAACTGTTTGGCTCTGGCATAAACCTTTCTTCACAGCTTCAGAAATGGACATCTTCTCTCCATCTTTATTTGTGTAGGTGCCAGGCTCCAGATTGATGATGCCTTTCTTCATGGCGTCTTCGACTGAAACAAATTGGCCAGATGCCGGGTCGAAAACTGATTGAACTTGCAAAGTTTCCCGGGAACCTGAAGATGTTAAATCATCTTCTGGACAAGAATTGGGCTCTGAAATAACTTCTGATCCTTTTACCATTCCTTTCTTGAAAGCTTCTGCCAATGTTATTTGTTCTCCTGTCTTTCTATTTCGAATGACTCCTTCCGAAAGATCAACCAGACCTTCTTCGACAGCATCACTTATTGGCAAGTCAGTGTGTGTCTGAGGATCGGTCACATGGCTGATACTGATGGAATGCCGCTTTGTAACTGTCACTTCATCTGTAGCTCCACTGAGCTTTGTTTTATGAGGTTTTACATCACTTTCTTCAGCTGAGATGTACCCTTTGCTAAGAGCTTCATCTAAACTCAATGTCTCACCAGTTTTTTGATTTATTAAAGTTTCCTGCTTTATATTAAGGATTTCTTTTCGAACAGCCTCAGAGAGAGGCATTTTTTCTCCACTCATTGGGTCAGTAACAGATGAAATGCAAATATCTTTCTGTTCCGAGAATGAAATTGCTGCCTTATAGCCTTCTCTTGTCTTTTCTTCTCGAGATACAAGACTGTCAAGCATGCTTCCATGAATAAAATCACTATTTAGGGCTTCAGATAAGTTAAAGGTTTGGCCAGTGATGGTATTACAGTACATTCCCTTCTCAACATGCACAATACCCTTCTTTATAGCAGAATCCAGATCAATGAACTTTCCAGTGGCGGGATCCAAGACTTCATCAATCGATAATTTATCGGTTACCTTGATTGTAATCTTACTTGATGAGTGGCTATCCACAAGGGCTTCTTGGATATCTCCAAATTTTATCAAATCATCCAAAGTTCTTTTATTTTTTGATTTAGGATCTACCATCTGACCTTTATCATTAATCAAGCCTTGTGCAAATGCTTCTTGTAAAGAATAGGATTGTCCAGCTATTGTGATGAAACCAGATGTAGGATATATATAACCAGATTCAATTGCTTCTTTAAGTGTAATAGAATTTCCAGAGCTTGGGATTTTGTACATACCTGTTTTGGGATTAAGGAATCCACTGGAAATGGCTTCCATGAAGGTCATCGCTTCTTCATTGACAGGTGTAATTTGTTTTACTTTCACAACCTCAATAACATTTGGCTGAACAATAGAGGATTTTGTAACTTCAATAGCGACAGGTGCTGTTGAAGAAACAGGACTGGTTGGTTTCACCAGGGACTTTCTAGCTTTATCAACAAGAAGGGCTCCAGCAATAAGTGGAGCACCAGCAATACCTGCCACAGCAATAAGTCCCATTTTGGCAGCATCTTTCAAAGAGTGTTTCTTGTCACCATCAATAAATTTTCCACTGGTCTTGTCAATCTTTCCTTTCTCCCAAGCATCTTGCAGCGTCAACATCTTCTGGTTTTTCAGATCATAAATTGCTGCCTGACCATTAATGAAGCCACGGTCAACAGCCTCCTCGAGACTCATTTGTTGCCCTGACAAGGGTTCGGTAAACTTACATGTGCTCTGGTCAAATAAACCAGCATCGATGGCTGTTGTCAGGCTTAAACTCTTTTTGGCACTTAGCTCGGGAATTATTTCAGATTCTGTGGTTGGATCAATGAGTTGTTCACGAATGGCATCCAAGATTGCCATACGTGACCCAGTTTTGGGATCTGTGTATTGGTTAGCTGCCAGATCAATGAATCCTTGGTCCAGAGCTTCTGCAAATGAGAGTCTCTTAGACATTTCACCTGGTTCTCTATCTTTGCTTTCCCTTTTCATGACTTTGATATCACTTGTTTTCTCTAAGGGGGAATGATCACCATTTTTGACTTTAGACACAGTTGTCTCAGAAACAATACTTTCTTTTGATTGTGTCACAGTCTTAGACACAACTGCAGGCTTCTTAGAAAAAGTATCTTTATTAAATTCTGTATCAAATTTGGTCTCTTCTGAAATGGTTGTTGTCTTTCTGCCTGTTGGTAAATCAGTTGGTTGGCTAATAGCAGATGGCAGGGCAGCACTGGAAATTGTGGTTTTCTGAATCTCAGAACCATCCTGAGGATGCTCAAATGAACCTGGTTGAAGCTCCTCTCCAGAGGAATCAATTAATCCAAACTGGATGGCAGCTGCAAGGGACATTACATCCTTAGTAACTGGATCAGTAAATGTTCCACTTTGTTCATCAATCAATCCTTGATCGATTGCTTCTTTTAAAGAATAACATTTTGTCACTTCACTCAGAGGTCCCTTTGCACCATTAGACACAGCAGATGACACAATTGGCTGGCTAGAGTCAAACTCACTAGGCACCACACTTATTCCAGTTGTAGCTGTATCATCTGGAATTAATCCTTCAAGCAATGCCTCGTTCAAAGGTATTCGTTCATTGGTTTGAGTGTGGATAAGCTCTCCAGTTTGTGGATCAACAACCATTTCACAAATAGCTTGGTTAACACTGAGGGCATTTCCACTCTTTGGATCAATGATAATTGAATTATCCCCATCGATCACACCACTGTGGATTGCCTCTATAACTGACATTACTTTCCCGGTTTTGGGGTCAAGAATTTTGCTGGTTTCAGCTACAAAATGGCCGGCATGCACAGCATTGTTTAATGTCATTGCTGGCTCTGATGGTGAGGCTCCAGCTTTCTGTCTGTCATTTGATTCAATATCAGTGATGGTTTCAGTTTCAGTTACACTTTGATAAACTTCTGAACTGCTGATACCAAGCAGATCTTTTTTGGAAGTAACAGATTTCTTCTCTTCAAGTGCAGCTCTGATGATAGCTGATGGGAGCTGCTCACCAGTAACTGTAGCCAGTATGTGTGCTGTTGATGTACTGATGAGGCCTTGTTGTAATGCTTCTGTAACATTCAAAGACTCACCTGTTTTGTTGTGTGTTACTTGACCCTTTTCCCAATCAACTGTCACATCTGTTGATATAGTTGACTGAGGAACAATTTGCTCAGCCAAATTCTCCACCATGTCTGTATTTAACAATCCCTTCTGGACAGCCTCAGTGACAGGCATCTGCCTTCCTGTTCTGCTGTCAGTTACTAAACCTTTTTCCCAGTCAATAACCACATTACTGCCGTCTTTGAGACTTACGTTAGGAGTGATTCTGGAATAATCTTCTAGCTTTGTTGGATGGCTGTCTGAAGATGGAGCTGATGAATATGAAACAGGTTTTCCCAATATTGATTCTTGGGCACTCGAAACACCAGAATCAGATGATGGAGAATCACCAACTTTACTCTCAATGGATGTTGTTTTGATAAGAGAATGGCTCTCACTGGTAATCACAGAACCTGGCTGGCTAGGCTTGATTTTATCATCTGGCTTGGCATAAACGATTGTCGTAGTTGGTTTTTGAGGGACAGGAGGACCTTTTCCATCTATTTTCTTAGCAAGTATTGCTTCTTTTGGTGCTGCTGTAGAGGTTGGCGGCTTCTCTTTTGATGCTGCTGT
This sequence comes from Architeuthis dux, assembly GCA_006491835.1. Lineage (NCBI taxonomy): Eukaryota > Metazoa > Mollusca > Cephalopoda > Oegopsida > Architeuthidae > Architeuthis > Architeuthis dux. The sequence continues at coordinate 137,622 of VCCN01007370.1, forward strand.
AGAGGTTGGCGGCTTCTCTTTTGGTGCTGCTGT
>VCCN01007370.1:167652-178655 GCA_006491835.1 Architeuthis dux
ACATTTGATTTATGTACTTTGGTATCATTGAGGGATGGGTGTAGCAGGGAGGTTGGAAATCTGGGGAAATTCTCTTTCTAATGATATATATATGTGTATACCTCCACTGAGAATTAATTCCACAATCCATAGATTTTGGACTGCATATTTGAAGTTTTCTTGTAGAATGCTGAATACTTAGCTTCACATTTTCGGCTGTAAATTTTTAAGCCCAACAAATACCAAGTTACAAGTTACACTATTCGAGATCTGAAGGAATTCTCTTTCTAAAGATGTATATATATGTTTATACCTCCCTCAAAAATTAAATCCACAATCCATAGATTTGGACTGTACTTGAAGTTTTCTTTGTAAAATGCTGAATACTTAGCTTCATGTGTTGGACTAACGTTGTAAAGCTGAGGAAATTCTCTTTCTAATGATATATACATGTATATACCTCCTTCGTGAATTAAATCCACAATTTTGCCTATAAAGTATACTTAAAATTTCCTTGTAAAATCCTGAAATACCTATTAATTTATGGTAAAATAAAGTGTATGATTTAGCCTTTTAAAGTATTCAGATATGTCAATTAAGAGATGAGATATGAAAATCTGTCTTTTTTGGTGTGCTGGCAGCCATTTTGTTTTATGCAAATGCGGTAGTTCTTCCCAACTTTTTTCTTGCTGGCCCCCGGACTATTATGACTAGGAAGTCACCTACCAAAGATAGAAATGGACAACTATGGGGCTTGGATGATATGCAGTGAGTGATAACCCTCCAAATACCCTTGTAAATCATGCATCTTATAGGCCGGCAAATACAGTAATTCTATTAGATGGGGCTTTTGTTTTACCACACAAACAGTGTTCATGATCCACATCACTATTCTCATCTAATTTTATCATTAAATCAAAATAAAAACTGGTTTGGTTTTCAGAAGTTAAACAATACTAACACCTGTCATTACTTAGAAGGATGAAGATTTGACATACTAAAATCAAAATAGCAATTTTTACTAGCAGATTTTCCTTAAAAAGTGGCTTAAAAAGAGGAGATCAGTGTCTTCTCTTGAAAACAAAAATAAGGCCTTATATATTTCTAGTTTATTATTGTTCTCACTCCCTTTTGTTTTTAATAAAAATATGTTTCTGAAAAAAGATAAGCTAAATTAGAAAAGCAAAATAATAAACATACTGAAGGTTCTTTTATAGTGGAGAGTGCTTTTATTTTCATGGAATGCAAGGTTTTCAAGCTGCGGGATCTCAGTGGTACAACTTGATGGCTTGTCTGTATGAGATGTGTTATCTTTTGGTCATAGCTGTCAAGAATTGTATGCATGTCCTGTAGAAACATAAAAAAAGGCAGAAAAGAAAATGAGATATTCCAACACTGTGTGAACAGAACAATAATGAAAACTTAGGTTTGACATCTGGAAAGGATATAAATATATATAAATTACTAGAGAATAATTGAAGGAAAAGAGGAAATTTCAGATATAGAGCAGTTTTTAAAGCTGTTACATAATTTAAAAAAAGTTACATTAGAAAAGGAAGACTTAATTTGTTGACATCTTATGAGTCACAAAGAAACCAGGATGAATCTTTTTTTATTGTCAAGTTTTCCAAGTTTAGTACACTTGTAAATTGGGAGAACAGCTACTTTATGGTAAACAAGATAATCATTTTGCAATTTTACAAATCAATGATTTAGATGGTGGAATGGATTGAGTCCTGGGCTGATATGACCAGACACATAAATGGTAGATATAAAGACTACAGAATTAATAATAGTCAAAAGGAACTGGATGAAAAATAGAAAAAATAAATTTTTTTATAAACCTGTAGTTCTTTAAGCAGTTGTTCTGTTGATTCTACACCTATGTCCTGGGAAAAACGTGCATTCAACATGGCTGTCTGTTGTAAAATCCAGTCTTCACATTCACTTGCCTCTTTGTAAAACTGAAGAAAGACAAGAAAAAGTATAAATATACTATATCATATCTGTTCTATAACAAAAATCACAACCAGATGAAAATAGGCAATATAATCTATTACTGTAATAAGCAAATATATGCTACAAAATGACAGTATATTATTCCTACTAGGTTACAAAATAACCCAAACAAACAATTGGCAGAATTCTTTTGAGCTTTTAGAAGAAATTATCTCTACATGAAGAAATTATTACAGGCTATAGAGATTATAGGTTAATAGATGTACTGGTGTGATGTGACAGAATACTTTGAAAATTTGTTCAAACCAACAGCCTTTATAGTGCCACTTAAATTTATATTCAGACTTAAAACATTATCATATCTATTTCTTCAATGAATATATATTATTTTACCTATAAAATTGGCCCTTATTTCATCAAATATAATGCATATAAAGTTAAAGCTATTGTCTGTGAGACAGGGGAAGAGAAAAAAGGTAACTTTCTCGTTGAATATTACAATTGACTTAAAGCCAAAAATTAAGGAATAAAATCAATAGGTTATCAGTAAATAACAAAAATTGTTAAGAGATAGGTTGCATTTTTACCTTAAGATGCATATCCGTGTGTTCTACCATTGCCTGTTGGCAAGTTGTTAATTGTAATAACCAGCTCCAATAAGAATGTAATGCTGTCATGGAGGCCTGTCATAAAGAATATAACAATGAATAATAATAGGGAAACAATATCTAAATATTTTTCTATAAATTTAACTTAACATGAAAAATAAAATAAATATGATTAGGTTCAAATAAATATTTACTTTTCAACTAAATTCCTTTTTAGGTTATTTTTGACTAAATTACTTTCTGACCAACTTCACATATCCTATCATTTAAACATTGAGTAGGGAATGAAAGTGAAAATATTACTATAAAGAAATTTATTTCAAGTAAATACAAATTGATACCCAATATCTAATCCACACATAATAATCAGTATTGTGTATTTGTCATCTGTCACACTTACGATGACGTAACTTAGTAGAATTAGAAATTTATGTTAAGTTAAACTTGATAAATTGTATCTTTACTTAATTTTACCTTTATGTTCAATATTTCCTGAATATTAAATCTAAACAAGAAAATGAAGGGCAACAATGTTTTCTATATTTTATAAGTACAATGCAATTGCAAAATTCTTTAATTATTACCGTCATTTTTTGACGGCGAGGGTAAACTAGTAATATAATTTTGGTGTAGGTCATGTGGTGGTAAGCATTTAAATTTGCATTAATATATAGTGAAGAAAAATGTTTTCATTTGAATCTTACTAATTTTTTTTACTCCAGAGAATGTTTAAGCATATCTCAATGAAAATATTAATGAATATAGTAACAATGATAATTGTCAAAAAAATAATAATTATGATGATAGTGTGAATCTTACTTCAATTGTTTTGGCAGCTGGATGTCTATTTCGAACCAGAGATTCACCTTTGTCTTGAACCACATTGAACTGGGCTTCACGTGCATTCAAGTCATTTTGTAGACCCTGTAAAAAAAACAAGGTAACATTTAGAATTTTTATAATGTCAAAATATTTACAAGTAGATTTGTAATTATTTCAAAGACAATAGACTTCATTTATACAGTTGGAAAACAGATTGTTTGAGAACAAGATTAAACACTGAAAGATATTAAAGAAATACACTGAAGTATATGCACAAACACAATTATAGATTATGATATATTGTCATAATCTTATATTTTCTTACTAAGATAAAGATACCGTAGAACATTTAAATTTTTGGAAAAGAATATTTGAATTATTTCAATATATTTGAAAGGAGGTATAAATGTTATAGACTTAAAATCCTGTTTCATGATAATAAAGATGTTGTTTAAAAGAACAATTCTTGCTTATATAACATTTTTTCATTGCATTGTAATTTGTTCTTGTTCTCAATCTGCATTCAATGCATTTGGTGCAAGAATTTTAAAATTAAAAACTAAGCAAATAATGCACATTTGATACATAGCATCATTTCGAAGAAGTTACATTTTATGAGATGATTTCAAATTCAAGTAGGAGATACTTTGTAAACATCTGTATTAAGAGAATTGATATACAATTCAATTAATAGTTGATTGATGAAAAATTGGAATATATTTGTGGTTGAGAAAAGGAAATTTGTAATTCAGGATTTCTAAAAATAAATGGTAAAACTAATGGAAACAATGTCAAATTGTGGGTTTGGATAATAATTAACATTTTTTAAAAATATGTTCAGGTGTGTAATTTGTATTCTCTAAATTAAAAATGATAATTTTGTGTCCATTTTAAAATTTACAAATTGTATGAGAAGAAAAAACTGAATGAACAGCTTTAGAGGCTATATTATAAAATTGCAATAAATGTCCACAAGAAAACCAGTATGTAAATAACTAAAAATTTTTTTTAATGGCCTTTGGGTAAAGAATTATATATTATATTCATATTTTTCTCTGAGTACACATGGAAAAAAATGAACAAAAATACAACCTATGACTTAGCAAGTATTTTTTTTCTAACAAACTCACTGGAAGTGTAATAAAACGCAAGTTATACTTTGAATTAAATTTCAATTTTGAAACTACAAAGTACCAATATGTGGCTTTTTGTGATCCAAGAGGAAGGAAGGTCTGGGTCATGCAAAAACTGAGGCAATAAATAAGTTAGAAGTGAACTGCTGAATGAGCAAAGCTAGAAAATAGCTAGCTCAGAAACAAAGTTATATAAAACAGGTGGGTAATCAGTAAAGATATACTGAAATAATTTAAAACTGATTTTGTTTAATAACAATTAAAATAATGCTATTAGTTCTGAAACTGTCACTTACACAAGCAATAAATGATCAGGAAACATAGAAAGTTATATGATATCAGAGTTTCTTCGGTTTCCAATATACAAAATCAAATTATCTCATGAGATAGATCATTGGGTCCTTCATGGCATTTTTTCAGGTAATAGGGTTACTTCACAGTGCATTTAAAATATTACCTTACCTAATAGCAGCAACCATTACATACAATAATTTATAAAAAGTATTTTAATTTATAGGATTGTTATTTTTTAAAATTAATCAGGAATAACTTTCATACTTTTAATGAATATTATAAGTCTATTATAAATGTCATTACCTTAATCTAAGCAGCAGCTGGAAACTTTAGCTCACTTGGGGCCTTTTTACAGATGATAGTTTAAAGGACAAATATGTAACAGAAATTATTACTTAAACAACTTTTTTACTATGTCCCAATTGAACAAAAATAAGATTTTATATAATTTCCAGTAAGTGTAGAAATACAAATTTTACAACAAACTTTGAATAAATGTAGACACACGTTTCACAAAGTTAGAAATAGATAGCTGCTAAATTAAGCTCACATGAAAAGATTGAAAACATAAAACAGACACAAGTGTACGAGTTAGCTTGCCATTTTACAGAGAACCTTTTAGCCCTTTTTTCTTGCTAACAGCCACGTCCAAATGTTTACTATAAAAACAAATGCAAGAGACACTATCTTGGCCACTTTGCATTGTCTTGCATGAGGTGCGGCCCGTCTATTTTCTACAGATGGAAATATATTTTGCATATGCAAGTTAAAGTTAAATTCTTTGTATTGCGCACGTTTTAATATCTCTCTTCTCTATCAGCAGGATTTAATTACATTTGTTCATTGTGTTTACAATATATCATTTTTGCATTACCAATGTTCCTTTCATTTCTCAATTACTCTCTTTTGCTAATAATTAAATGTTTATAGTTTTATATAAAAATATCTGTCTTGCTTGTATTTCTTTTGCATGTATTGTTATATTTGACTAAGGCTATATCCAAACAGTACTAAAAATACATACATACATTTCAAAAGACATTATGAACATTACATTAGTTATTTCTAGAATCAGATGAACATTTTAGATTGAATATAAGTTTCTCTACAACACTTCATTTCAATGGTGACCCAAACTACTCAAAGATTTCTCGGAGAATTCCAAGGCCGAACAAAACTGTCAAGAACAATACCCATTCCTAATAAATTCCTTGTAATTTTTACATAGGTAGATACTAATGAAAAACTCATGCATCTAAGTGAGAAGATTTAATATTTTGATTAGTATTAATTTAGCAGAAACTGCATAATTTGAAGAATATAGAAATAAACTAATTTTGGATGAAGTGTGTGCACATCAACTCAAGTAGTAAAGAACAATAAAGAACAATAAACACATTATGTATAGAGGAATGTGTTTTAATTAGTGCAGTTTTTGATATGGTACCATTAAGTATGGTATTACTGTACAAATAAATGTAACTAAGTATAAGCTGAAAACACATTAAATTATAAGAACTTGAACAGTGTGGTTTTGGATAGTATGGAAAATTTTGAAAACAAATTAATCGCACTATTCAAGGTATACCTGTGTATGTATGTACATATTCAAGCACAACACTTTCTTTTTTGCAAGGTGTGTGTGAATCTGGAGATAATAAACATAATAATTATTAAACAACAGATCTCGTTTGCCTCAAAAATGAATACAGCTTCACAGCAAGTTAAAACATGCAATGATTTAGTGTAAGAGTATCTTACAAGAATATCACTCAACCAGAAGAAACCTATTCTTTTAAAATAACTTTCTGAATTGAAAACATAACTGTTTAATCAAGCAATCAGAAAGAAGGTGCCAGCCAGAAGATAAAGCAAGTTTTTATAACATTTAAGCTGTCTTAAATTGATTTCATCATTTTAACATAGGTTGATTTATAATTCAGAAACACTAAATAAATCATTTTAATAACATTACCAAGTTAAATTGGACTATTATTGCTATCAAACTCATGGTTGTTAATTGCTGAGGCAGCAGAGGATCAAAAACTTCATTTCCCAATTGGATATAAAAATAACTGATGATATACCACCAATATTATAGAGGCTGATAATAGTGAGCTATATTCTGATTGAAACATTGAACATACAATAGTGAAAATAAAGATCAAAATAACAGCTTTTATTAAAATTAAAATAAACAATTAGTCAAATTTGAACCTGTATTACTGTTTAAAGAGACATTAATAATACCAGGAAATATTTTGATAGTAACTAATCATTTTGTATGTGTATGTAAGCTTTAAATCTGCATATAATATTTTAGCACATATGCATCATGTAGCACCAAGTGTCATTCCCTTTCAGTGTTGACATCTTTTTGTGACCTCTTATGAATCTGTGGCATACACAATGAATGTATTCTTGCCAACATCTGCACTGAGCAATTGTGCATCAAGAATGACAAATGTAAAAACAATTATAAATAAATATTTAAATGTCACCGAGAAGTACATAAACACAGATTTTAATTGTAGAATGATTTGAGGTCATTCCTAATATTTAAGAAGGGATTATAAGTTAACAATGCAAGGATACATTTTGATCATCATGCTTTCCAATATGATGGTTGCTATTTGTTTCATCTTGTTTTATCAAAGTTGATTTTTAGTGTAGGTCATGCAAGATGGATCAATTAGTAAGGATGCAAAGAATTGATACACGTTTTGGGGCTTCATTCAGCATTCTGACATTTTAATTTACAAACCTTCTTTTTGGGCCAGTAATTCTGAAAATAAAACCAGTAAAACAGTCATCAAGATTTGGGAATGGAAGCTACTGAACTTATTTTCTTGTCTTTCAGTAATTGTGATAATGCTTATGCAATTCTGAAATAACATTGAGCAGGGTAAAATTAAGATATTCTTGAAAAGAAATATTCCAAGTAACACCTAAAAATATTTTAGGATATTTGTAAAAGAGAAATGTTACAATCTGGATCTTTTGGGTAATACCAAACAATGAATTATTTTTAAAAAATTTTTTATTTATAATTAAAAATCACTAAATTTGCAATCAAAATTCTCACTTTTAGTTAATTTGTTTCTTATAAAGGCTTGGTTGATTAAATAAAAACAACTAACAGTATACAAGGACAAAGTCATTTATATTAGGAGTTATTCCAAAGTTTTAAGTAAAATTATAGTTTAATTAAGAAATACAAATTTGAGGAGCATGATTTGAATCGTTACAGTTTTAAGGATAACAAAATAATTGTTATTATAAATAGAAGAGAATATTTTTGATTGATTTATCCATAAAGATTTTAGCTGGCTAAAAAGATTACCATTTTACCATAATTTTTGATTTGGTGCAGTTTCACTTTTAAAAGGAAAATAAACAATGCAGTCTTACTGACAATCATTCAGAGAGCAGCAAGAATTTCTATTTAATGAGAAAATTTTTAATGAACACAGATTTATTTTGATTAATCTGGAAGCATTATAATGATTAATATCATTATTCTTATTATTTAGCTCTGCCAACAAAGTTGGAAGAGGTATATGTATTCAGTCATGTTTGTCGGTCTGTCCACATATCTCCAAAAGTTCTCAATGAATTTCAATATTTTGTGGAAGGGTGGGCCATGGGCTAAGTGAGAGTTGATTAAATTTGAACAGATCCAGGAATTGGAAAAATGAAACTTACTGTTACCTCTCCTGCATTGTGGCTGTATATGTATTTTCATTAAATGTTTAGCTAGTGCATAGGATTTAACAAGCAAGCGGTAGTTACTGCATGTATTTACTGCTTGTTCAGTTTTTAGTGATAATGGTATGAGGTATGCACTCACCGAGTGCTTTCTAGTTATTATTGTCATCATTATCCTCTTATTTTTGACATTGTCAACTGACAAATTTTTCTTTCATTTTGTTTTAATGGCATTAGAGCAAAAATAAATTTTTTAAAAATGGACAGCGTTCTTTTTGAAGTCATTAGGATACCAGCTAGAATCTCAATATTCGGAATAAGCCAAAATTAAAGTCTTTTCTTACCTGAGAGAAATCATCTTGATCGGGGATATTTTGTTCAGGTTTACTCCAGTCATGGCTAATTGTTTCATTCTCCTTACTGCGTAACCAAAACATTTCAGCAGAAGCTGCTTGTAGGTACTCATACAAAGTTTCCAAACAGTTCAAGCGCCTACTCGAGGTGTTCTGTATATTAGAAAAGATAAAAGGAATCAAATTTCTAAATATATTTTTATCGAATGAATTTAAGCTGATGGGCATTACAGGAGTTGAGTGAAACAAATTTAGTAGGGATTAAATGACTTAAACCAACTTGCATTTGCTTTAAAGAACAAAGTATTAAGCATAGAGCGGATTTTAGGTCCACAGTTCTATGGGAACGTTTGAAAAAAAACGAAAAAAAACCACTTCTTTAAAAAGCATCCTATATTGTGTCTCCATCATATATATGTTATAAATTTCTATTTCTAACCATAAATTGTCAATAGTATGAAGGTAAGAATAATAAAAAGGAAAACATTTATAAAGTTTACTTTATGACAAACTATTAAATTGGCAGTGAGAAAGATAACGGTTAGATAATTTTTGTGCATACTTATACTTACATTTGTTTTTATATACACCATATATTACACACTCACCATTTAAAATTAATAAACAATAAATATAACAAAACAGTATACTATTAAACAAGATGTATCCTTGGCTGCTTTTTGATAATCTATTGACGAATAGTTTGCTGACAAATGAATTCTTTTTAGATGAAGACAAGATTCTTTTTGTGAAATGATGTAGGGTAAGAATCAAGATATGAAAGAAATATCTATTAACTTACAGTTAATAAGGAATATGCAATCTCCACTTTTGAGAGCCACTGAAAATAAAGTTTCTGTTCATCTTCAGATAAAGTTCTCTGAAAAAAAAAACAAAAAAAAACAATAAAAATTAAAAATCAAAATTATAAAACATAAATAACCTTTCTTTCCAATTATATTTTACACTAGTGGAAAATTAATGTAAAAAAGTTTCTAAAATTAAGTATGAAAAATTCCAGCTACCAATTAACAAGAAATTGCAGGGTCAGTTTCTTTTTTTCTTGATTACTAATACAAATGATACAACTGTGAAATGTGACTTAGGTTTACTTATAGAACAAAAGCTTGTTTTTTGGGGGGGTTTTTTTAGTTGGTTTACTAAAATTTAAAAAAAAAACAAAAAAAACAAGATTCATTTTTATAGCTATAATATCATTTGTAAAAATTCTTGTTCATTTTTACAATTGAAGTAAAGCAAAAAGAAAAACACTATTTCAGCCTTTTTTATTTTGACACTCAAAATGAGAAATTATCAAAAGGCTTAGTATTACAAAAATATATTTGTGTTACTTACTCTATTAACCTTGCACTTTTCCATTTCAGAACGGAAATTCATGATTTCTTGGTGATCATATTCATGCTGCCTTAAGGCATTGTTCACACTGGTAATGTCTTCACCATAACCAGCTAATTCCAATGATTGCTGAAAACACACAAGATAAAACCAAAATGTCAACAATTAATCATTATTTGAAACTGCTCCATATTGCTATAATCATGTTTCTCTTATATTTTGAAAGGAGTCATTGTCATTATTCCATAAGTTATTTGGACTACTATTATCGTTCTTGCTGTTTTTATTATCACATTTTGGTTGCTGTATTCTTTAGAATGCTGAACAACACATCAACACATAGTGATAAGAACAGCAAGGATGTGTATACTCATTCAGATTAGTATAATCTGAATAACTCAGGGAAGCAACAAATATTTTTTAAAAACCCAGTTGACCACAACAGTTAAAATAAAATGTTATGATGCAGGAGATTATATACACACACACACACATACAAACAAGATGACTTTGAGATGAAAATGTCATAGTTATATAGATTTATTTATTTATATACAACTTATAGATAAAGAGAAGTGTGTGTGTGTGTATATATATATATATATATAAAAAGAATGAAATAAATGAATACACAGAATGTAAAAACATTTCTGTAGCCAAGATCTTTAATTTAAAAAAGTCTTCCGTAGTAACATCTTAAATAAATATAAAACTTTCTATTTTAAAAAGAGAAAACATTTTTTTCCCCCCAGCAACATCTTTAGTGTTTAAAGTTACAAAGCTTTCTAGAC
>VCCN01007370.1:178853-198147 GCA_006491835.1 Architeuthis dux
TGTAAATATGCATGTCAACTTTTGTGGCCTGATGATATTAATTTTGCTTTTCCTAAAGGACAATAGAGAAAAACAATGTTAAAAATAGCAAAATATCTGAAAATTGGTTACAGCTCTTTATAATAAAATGGGATCTATTCCTTATTTGTAATTTCTCATCATCTTTTGTTTTTCTCTATTGTCCTTTAGGAAAAGCAACATTAATATCATCAGGCCACAAAAGTTGACATGCATATTTACAATAGTCTAGTTACCTTTGATCTTACTTAGAGAAGTACTGAAGGAGAAATTGTTAAATATTGGCTAGCAAGAAGTTGGAAAGAGACAGCCAGTACTGGAGTGTCATAAAGCAAACACCCAGTGTTGGTAGATTTTAGAGCATAATAATTATCTATCAAGCATCATCTGTAAGTGCTGATATTTGAACAGCAATTTCCCATAATAGAATTGTGCAGTGTAATACTGTTCAGGTTTCTTGTACTATGTGGCATAGCAAAAGTGACAAGTAATTTTAGTAACAAGACTGGCTGCTTCAGGGTTAAACTTCACTGACTCCATTGGTGCAGCCTGTACACGTGACAAATACAGAGATAGAAAAAAATGCAACTATTTCAGACACTAGGCCAAATTTTCAAAAAAGAAAATTGTTTTTCCTACTCATGCAAACTTTCTAGTTTCTACTATAAATGATTTCGGGTTATAAACGTGACACATACATAGATAGAAAAATGTAACTATTTCAGCCACTAAGCCGAATTTTCATAAAACAAAAAACAACTGTTTTCCCTACTCATTGAGGGGCGTGTGTGTGCAAAATTTATAGATGGTCATGGTTGAGAAGAGTAGAGGAAAAAGAATTATAGTAAAAATAAACAAGAACCATATGTTCAACGATATGTCCACCATCCGTAGTAGCAGAAAGAGAGGAAGAAAAAGAAGGAGAGGAAGATGGTTCACCTGAAAGTCTGGACCAAGTTTCATATCAATCCAACATGATACGGCTGAGAAAATTGATATTTAGCATTACTACTTGTGGTAGAAGTAGCAGTAAGAGGAGGAGAGGGAGGAGGAGGAGGAACATGAGGATGTTTCACCCGAAGGTCTGGACCAAGTTTCATATCAATTCAACATGATACGGCTGAGAAAATTGATATTTAGCATTACTAGTTATGGTAGTAGTAGCAGGAGGGGGAGTTAGAAGAGGAGGTGAATGAGGATGGTTCCGTTGGAGGTCTGGACCAAGTTTCATATCAATCCAACATGACATGGCTCAAAAAGTGGATATTTAGCTTACTAGGGACTGACTGAAAAGTGTCTTATTCAGATGTGTTGGATGCATCTAAAAAACAAAGTAGTAGTAGTAATAACTCTAATTTAAAAAATCTGGTTAGCTACACCAAATAATTCAATCTAGCATCCATAGCTTTCCATTTTTTCTTTATTTCTCACTTCCTCTTCTCACTCTTCCCTTTGTTGATGACGTAGAAATAGAATCTGTCTCTTTCTTTTCCCTTCTCTCTCTATTCATCATTTAAATTTTATAACCTTTTCACTTTTTTAGTCTTAACCAGAAGTCTGAACTTGACTTCATTGTTAGGATAGGAAATGTCAACTCCAACAATAGGAGTTTGACAATAAGAAAATTCTTCAAACATTTATTATAGGCTAGCATCAGAACCAGTGCACTATGTGCTAAGGCATTGTTTCAAGCACTCCCTACAGCCTTGTGCAATTTGTCTTTCTAACAAGTCATTGTAGCAAAAAGCAATGTTGCTTCCCAAGTCACACAACATGAGGTAATGATTTTGTCTCTGTTTCTCAAACGATCCATGGAGACCCAATCATTGGATTTTACAGGGATGGGGTGCTAGCTCGACACCCAAGATGGACTGTCTTACAGGGCTAAAGGGCTCCAACTACCTTGCTATTTACCCATAGGTGAGAATATTTATTGGTAGAGATGTTCGCTTTGAAAAAGATTTATTTAAATTTTTCTTGCTTACTGAAGAGTGTTTCATCATTTTTAACGATCATTTTATTTATTTAATTTAATTTCTGTGCATGATATTATTCCTTTTCTTGTGAAAACCTTGACACAGGTTACTGTTGAGGTGATTTGTGCTTCATAAAATATACTTGGATTGTTGGTTTTATGATTAAGATTTTAATTTGTATAGTATCTATATTATTTAACATTAATAAATAAAATATTGCAGAAATGTAGCATTTTATTTGGCTACTTAAAACCATTGCTTTTATTTGATTCCTTTGCTAAATTTTAGGATTAGGTGAGCCCTTTTACGCATTTTCCTGGTAGAAACTATTAGGCCCAGTCTGCCACTGGATATAATATAATAGATTTTGTATAAAAGTTTAAAATCTTTACCTGTTTTGCCTCAATCCAATTAAGGCAATTCTGTAAAAATTTAAAGGCCTCATTTGTTTCTACCAGTTTCACTTCTGTTAGTATTTCCTTATGCTTAGTAAGTGTTACTCCTTCTTCCACATAGGAACGAGATAGAAGTTTCTGTATCACATCTCTGTATAATTTGGTCCTCACTGTGGAAACTCTTGACTGTAATTTTGATACCCTATAATAAAACCACAAGAGAACTTATTAGCATTAATACACATCACATGATAACAAACAAATTACTAAACTCAAGATATAAAAACTAAATAAAAATTAAATATATTAATACTGGGTGTTCCAAAAAAATATGAACAATGAAAATTTAGAATAACTTTTTATTGCATCAAGATTTTAACTGTAGAAACTACAGATGCACTAAAACTTTTCCACAAAATTTGAGTTCTTAAGCTTCAGTTGTGCGAGCACACAAATGATTTGAAAAAACCTGGTTGAAACCAAAATTCAAGTAGTTCTTTCTAGCTGCTTGTCGACACACAGTTGAAAGAGAGTAACCCTTCTGCCTTTTGATCCAACATTGCAAACGGTCAGAGAATGTGTTGTTTGATTTTTCTATGTGGCGATTGGATGTGATGTATGCAAGTCAAATCAGTTAGCTTTGGTTCCTTCCCAGCAGGAACCAAGCTTTTTCAAACCGTTTGTGTGGTCACACAACTGAAGCAGAAGAAATCAACTTTTGTGGAAAAGTTTTAGCGCGTCTAGTTTCTACAGTTCAAATTTCAGTTCAAAATCTCAATGCAATAAAAAAATTACTTATTCTAAATTTTCACTGATCATATTTTTTTCAGACATGCAGTATAAAAATTTATTCCAAAATGTATCCAATCTCCTTAGTTAATTTACAAAAGGCAGTTACAAATAACAGTTTTTTTCTCTTTCTAAAGATCAATACAATTAACATTCATTTTCCCTAAAATGCTAATAAATCTAAATTCCTACAAGCAAACTATATATGTATATAGACATCTGAATAATGTAATTTTAAAATTACTTTTCATATAAGTCTCCTTTATTTCAAAGTTTGTTTGAATTAGTTTATTTTAATTGTTTTACGTTTTTTTTCTTTCTTCAATTTTCTTTTTATAGAATAAGTATACTATCTAACCCACTGCTATAAAAAGTCTTAAATTTTAATTTTGGAGAATGAACTGATTGTATTATATATATAATAAAAACATGCAAAAAAAAACTACTTGAAAAATGTGTCATGTGAAATATGTTCAAGATCACAATATCATGGTAGTTGAATATCAAGAAGAAAATATAAAAAGATGTTGACAGATGTTTGAAGTTCTAAGAAAAAAATTGTGAACAAGAAAAGGAATTGTGCTGAAAGCCAATTATCTCAGAACACAACTGAGGAAGGCTAGATAATGCACCAGCCAAAAGCAATACAGTGTATCTTTTTCATTACACTCTTGAACTAGAATTAATAATTTCAGCATAGACTGCAATTATAAGATACTGTAGAATTGGATTTAGGAAAATTAAATAAAGATGATGAAAATACAGTTGATAAAGTTGGTGACCTTTTATAGAGGGTGTCTGTCTGCGGATAAGATCCATCCTGTAAGGTTTGTATATCCCGAAACAGGCTCCTCACTGCTTCTTCAAGGTTCTGGAGAGATCGGTCCAAGCTATCACAGCTACGCTTTGCTTCAACTGGATGAAGTTTATCTATCCTCTTCTCTTCCTGTATAGAAACAGAAAATACAAACGGTTCAGTACATATTTAATATTTGTATTATAGAAGCAAAAAGATATACTGAACATTAATTTAGATGGGTTTGATATTTGAATAAACAGATGTGAGATTATACAACAAAAATGTTAGCCATTTTCAATCTGTTAGCTGTTAATTTTAGCTGTATCAATAACAAAAATCTTCCACCATTGCACTTTATTTTATATTTTAAAATATTTTTTTAATAGACTTGTGTTAAAGATAATATTAATAATCCTTAAACTAGAGTCTAAGGATTGGATACTTTTATGTATTACCAAAAAAAAAGACTATTTTTGTTTCTATCAAACTTTTTGCCCACTTCCAACAAAAGATGACTAATGACCAAATACACACATGGCTTTTTCCCAAAATCACATCATTGCGGAAAATTTTTTTTTAAATATCAGTTTGGTCGTAAATTTCATGTTCTGAGGAAACTTGTGGATAGAAATTATAGAAATAAAGATTGAAAACCAACCCCAAGTATTCTTCTTTCAACATCATCCAAGCTATCTTCACTTATCTTAGCTTCTCTGTGGACTTTCTCAGCAAGTCGTTGCAGCCTCTCTAGCCTGAAACAACATTTTGTATGAAACATTAAGTTGATTAAAATAAAGCTGCAATCAATTTTTTTTTATGCACAACAAAACCTTTTTTCTTTTTTGGGACATGAAAACAATGGAATCAGCATGGCAAATTGCTTAAGGGCCTTGTGCCACACACCATCCCTGTGGGAGGATGAGTAAAATACCATCAAGTCAAATTCCTTTAAACTTATATCATGGTTAATTATTCATTCTCTTGGCATGTGTTAACGTGTTATGATACATCACGGAGCAAAAAATGAACTGATTGAAACAGATTAAAGCAAACCATCTGAAAAAAAAAATAAAATAAAATAAATGCATCAAGATCAATGATGGCTTGCGAACGGAGATCCGGGAGGGTTTCCCCATGTCTTTTCAGGTCCTAAGTTGGTGGGGCCTGTATGTGAATAGCCTAAAGGCCTGCAAAATGGGGTTTCAAGGTGAAGTGTGATGCGTGCAAGGCCAACCCCACCCTTTAAACCAAGGGTTTGCATGCCATGCTATTAAACCACAAGATGTAAACACTTCTTGCTGTAGAGTACTACAGTCCCTTTGGAGGAGTATCACAACAGTAATTTGAGCACAGATCTAAGACGCTGACACCTCTGGAGCAGATGCTGAGTTGGCTGTAGAGGTCTGCAGCCCCTTCAGAGGAGTAACGCAACGGTACTGCTGCCTGTGCAGATATATTTTGTATTGAAGAGCAGGTCTGAGACACACTGCTGTTTCTGCAGGTGCCTGAGCTGCCTGTAGAGGTCTGCTGCACCTTCAGAGCAGTAACTCGACCTGCCTGTGCAGATAATACAGTCAAAGATAGAACATGAACACAGAAATGATAGCCAACTAATATACAACTCTCTTTTCTTTATACACACTACTGCATATACAAGAATCAATAATAGTTGTGGTATTAATAACAGTTGGGATAGTAAGCTGCTGCTTCTTCAAAGTTAATCTTTTCGCACTTTGAAAGCCAATCCCGAACTTCATATTTTCCACAAACTTTAAAGAGTTTCTAAAATATTTTTTAAAGATAATTAATTGCAAATTGTGTGCCAATGGAATTTTTTAAAACTACAAATACACAGACATCTGAAGCAGCTCTATGCACATTTCAGTTATCTTATAAACAAGAAATTGTCAATACATAAAATAAATACAACTGTTTCAAAAACTTAATTTGCTTGTAAGTATATTATTGAAGTGCCATTATCATTTTACAAATTTATAACATGCTACTGTTGAATTGATAAACAAAAATTATACCAACACTAAACAGTCAAACAGTTTTACTATTCTATGGAAACTATTTCTTTTACCAAAGAACTATCATAGAACAGATAGAAAAGAAATCATTCTAATCTGTAAAAATCTCTTGTTATCTTGGATTGCGAATTTCAAGTGGTGAACATAAAAGAAGAATAAAGTAATAAATGTTTGAAATATTTTTTACCGGACAAGTTCAGATTGGATAGCCATGTCCTTTTCTTGCTGAGCAAGCAGGAAGCGATTAAAAAGTTTTTCAATATTATTTGGGTACAGCTCATCTTCAAGTCCTAGTGGTGATGTGTCATTGCTTAGTGTCTGTAAACAAAATGAATAGATAATTGCTTAAAAAACAAAATGCATATCTATTAAGTGTACAAAAAGAAAAACTACACAAATTAACTTCATGATATATACAGAGAAAGCCACTTATTGTGATCACTTTGGGACAGGATCTTTTAGATAACAATAACCGGCTGATAACATTAAGTGAAGGATATATATAGGAAGCCACTTATTGTGATTACTTTAAATAAAGTGTTTGGAACCAACTGATTTTGATAATAACTGATAACATTATCTGTGATTATGATAAGCAGTTTCCTCTGTACTGCATAAAAGATGTCAAAATGCTACCTTCCACTGTAATTCTAAATTAATAAATGAACAATATCAAATTATAAAATGTATTAGATAACTACATTCAGAAAAATACACACACACAGCCAAGTTCTTTTTATTTTAATTCAAATAAAATTACTTTGTAAATATATTAAGCATTTAGTATTAATGAATGGAAGTGTAAAATGACTAAATTATTCATATATTGGAAAAAAGAACTGATGAGTGTTGAATGTTGGTTGCTATGATGAGTTTCCTAATACTTTTGGGAAAGGCATGAACCCTAAAAGCCTTAACAATAAAAACAAGTTAACCTTCTCACAAATACACATTGACACTAGAGAGTAAATACAATTTGGCACATAATCAGCCCAAAATGAGAACCTATTGTAGTTTGCAGTAACAGAAAAAATACTTTTAGCAAATAAATACCCAACTCTATTAATATCATATATTTTATAAGTATTATACTAATCATAAAGCACAAAAGGCTGCTTCGATTTAAAATCAGAGCCTTTTTTGACAAGATGAAGTAAATCACAATTTGTCTAATGCTCCTCAATTTAACTCTACATATGAACTTTAAGTCCGGTGACTGTGGCAACAAGCTCTACCAAGATGGTGTAGAAATAAATCCCCAGATCTTGTAGTTTTCATTCCATAATTTCCATTGAGCTACACTTGGAAGTGATCTATGAAGTTATGATAAATGATGTTTGATGTAAACTCCAAGAAGTTGAAAAAAAAAAGAAATTCCTTTGTGATCATTCAAAAAAAAAAATGAAAAGAAAAGAAAGTTCATCTTAGTTTTCTTTGTCAGTGATATTTTCAAGAACTAAGACTGAGATTTGGCGGTGGGTGTCAATTTGAATTGAATTAAATATACACCATCATTTCAATTAAAGACAGTAAAATAAAATAAATGTTGAAAACATTGACAGCCTAAGAAGAAAACAAGAATCAATGAAACTACAATTTGTTTATTGCATTGTTAGCAAAAAATTGGCAGTACATTTTAAATGGCATCTCTTCAATATAATCAAGTGATTATAACAGTGTGGGAAATAATAAGATAACAAAAACAGGGATTAGGTTATAGCAGACAAATGTATTGATTGCAGGCAATTCTGAGCTTTAGTGTAAGAAAAGCATATATTAAATAAGGCCTGAAATCAGAAATGCTTTTTTAATATTTTATTATACACAAATATGAATGTATTAGTTGCACTCGTAATTTCTTTTGATGTAATATAAAATTGGGTAGGCTATCTAGGCTATGTAATTGTAATGATGCCATTAAACTATTATCAATATTTATTTGGTAATGTGAGCAGGTTGTTTGTTCATAATTCACAGCTGTTTCCCCAATGAAAAGTACAATTGAATGAGAGAATAAAAAATTTAAAAAAAAAAAAAAATGATATGCATTATAAGTGAACAAATAATTAAGGTGGAACCAGGTTATAATTATATTGACTTTTAATTTAAGAATCAATTGTTTTAGGAGGGAGAGGCAAAGATTTAATTCTACCAAAAGAAATAAAAGTCTACAATCATGCTATTATAATTTTCAATCTGACAGATATTTTTTGCTGTCCTAAAATAAGAGAGAGAAAGAGAGAGAAAGGCAGGACTTAATACTGACTGCTGACACATTTTCTATATGGAAAGATAAATTTGTCCTTCCCCTTAGTTGCTTCTTCATCAACACTGTTGACAACTTTATATCCAATGAAGTGGGAAAACATTTTCACCTTTCTTTCTACCTCAACTTCATATTCAACACAGTCACCAAAGGCAAAATAGAAGCAGATGGACTGAGACATTTATTAGACATAATAGTATAATTCTTTATAGAACACTGCAAAGCTTAATTTTGTGTTGAATTTTTCTGCTCAGTTATTTTTGTAAAACTTGAGTACCGACAATATTTTGTGATGTGATACAAAGTCATGTACCAATTTATGTTATAGTGCAGTGGTTGGCAATCTTCTTGCCTCTGCAGGCCAGATTGAAATTTAATGAGTGGACGGTGGGCTAGATAAATGCCATAAAGAAGCTTGAAATATGTGAATTATCCATTTAAATACATCTAGCTATATTTTGCCTCAAATGTATGAATAATGCATGCTAGAAAATCATTTGTGCTTAACCAAGGATCTCAATTAGTAATCAAAGAACATGATTTATTCACAATTTATTTCAATCAATAAATCTTTTGAATCTATTAAAAAATAAACAAAGAATCTTTAAAATATAAAACGTATAGTATCCCAAAGTTTGCTCATGGGCCAGTCAAAATGCCTTTGCAAGCTGTAGGTTGCCTACCCCTGTTACACTTAAAAAAAAAAAAATTATTGGGGAGAAAATATTATGCCTAATAAATTCAATAGTTCTTATGAATTTCATGTAGATTTAAAATTCAAAAGCTATTCAGAATAGTCTTTATCTTAAATTGTGTGGAGTGTGGTTACAGACAGAGTTCGAGTTTGGGCAGAGACTGTTTATGTTCACTTCGCATGAATGTCCTTCAGAAAGGCATGAATACACCCCCCACCTTCCTAGGGGTAAATAGCAGGGCAGTTGGAGTCCTTTAGTCTTTACTAAAGGAGGGATAGTTGGGTGTGGGGGCTAGCAACTCCACTCCTTAAAAACCCACAGCAGCACAGAGGTTGCAGCCTTATACTCCACAAGGAGTCTACAGGAATAAACAATTTCAGAGCCATGAGACAGGATGCACCCAAAACCAAAGGTAGAAAGGTAGAAAAGTAAATGAGGACACTTGAAACAATTAAGCTAAATTTTTGTTTACCTTTTCTTTTTATTCTCTTAGAAAAAAGGATTTTTAATAAAAGCTAAAAACACAGTTGCAGCTGATAACATTTTGGGGCCCAAGTTTTTAAAAGAGCTAATTATTTTGAATGACTCAGAAAGCAATCTTTTACCAAAATCTCATCACCCCTACACTCCTTAAAAGAAAAAAGAATTACTTTCTTTAACTACAAACCTTCTTAGAACATTTAAATCAGTTTCTGAATTCAAATTTCACTTGTGAATACAATAACCATGGCTACTTCCATTACAGAATAATTATAGAAGAAATAGCAGTAAATTTCATGCTTTATCCACTGAGCAACCCAATAATCATTATTAACAAATAGCTTATTAAGAGTTTATGAAAAGAGTGAGGAAAACAAAGAATCAAATATAGAAAATAGAATAGAAGAAGAAAAAAAAAAAAAAAAAAAAAAAAAAATCAAAGGATTACAGTATACAAATGATGATGCCACAGCAGATGAATGTATACCTTTATTTCATCAAATAAACGAAAGAGTTTTTGTTTCAGTTCCAGTCGAGGTGGGATATCTTCCAGTCTGAATCTTCCGAAATCAGCTAAAAATGTCTGCAAAAGATATGAAAAAAAATATAGATTTCAAATTGGAACCGATTTTTCCAAACTAAAAAACCAAATAAGGTTGCATAAAATACAAGAATTTGAATCAAGTGCACATCTGTGATTGTACTTTTAAAAATCAAGCTGAATTCAATTAAATATATCAAAATTAGCAATTTCATAAAGCACAGAATCGTGGCAATTTCATAAAGCACATAAACTTGTTCAATTAAACAAGTCATTAAATGCAAAGAGACTTTGTCTTCCTAACATTATCTAGAAGAGAAGACTTACCCGCATCTCAACTAAGGTGCTGGGGAAGTTTCTGTTCAGCATCATTGCAGTTTTTTCTCTGGTCCAGGCAAGAAAAGATGTTGCAAGCTCACGGTATTCCTCGACTTTCAGCTGCCTTTCCTGTAATAACAGAAAAAAAAAAAAATTTAATGTAAATAAACCGAACATAAGAATTAAAAGGTTTGGAAAATCAGATATAACTAACAAATAAAAGGAGGGTGCGAAGCAGTCATACACGTTGACAATTCATAACCATGAACTATCATCTGATGTACTAAATCGAGTATTAGTCAAACTCAACAGGAAAAATGTATTCAACTGCATCCATCATGATCACCTGCAGGAGGTCTGCCTCAGATGCGCACGAGCCGTGTACCCACTTGCACATCTTTCACGGACACACTGCTCAATGTGCAACATCAAGTTCAACGACACCAATTGGCGACAAGTGTCATTTCCTTTTTGACATGGTTGACTGCCTACGTTCTCCATCTGATGTAGCTTTGCTGGCTTACCTATCTTCGCTGGCCTCCTGCTGCCCACTAGTTCACAAAGTTCTCCAAAACACCATTGAACCTAACATGGACAGTACTTACACCCGAGCCCATCATCACCGGACCCAGGATGGTCTTGACACCCGGATGCCACAGCCAAACAGTACAAATGGGACAAATGGGACAACATTATGTGCAAGGCAGCTGACAATCACCTTACCTCCCTTGACCAGCATCAAATGGCATACCTACACACTGCATCCCAGCCACACAGCAGTGACTGGCTGAATGCCTTACCACTACTTACACTTGGCACTCTTCTAGACAATGACTGTCCGCATTGGCAATGCTCTTTGTCTTGGTCTTTGCATCTGCGAACCTCACCACTTCCGCTGTGGGCAATCATCGACCAATTTGGTCTCCACCCCCTCTCATGTTGCTTCAGCACGGGTCACCTTCCGCTTCATGCTGCCCTCAATGACATTATTAAAAGGAGACTCGACACTGTCAGAATTGTAGCCCATTGGCCTAGATGGAGATGGTAAACGCCTGAACAGGATAACTGTTTTCCCCACTCGCAGCCAACCACTAATTTGGGATGCAACTTGCAGTGATTCCTTCGCAACCGGCCACCTGGAAATCCAATGAATTCTTCAAAATGTTTTGAGTTGCTGTTTGGTTGTTGAAGAGCTTCCTTTGCAGGAAGTGATCAAAATGCTTGAAAAGTGGTAGTTGTTTGAAGAGAGGTCTGATGAGTAAGCTCAGAGTTTCATAGCCTAGTTTGTTCTATTTCTGCAG
The DNA here is from genome assembly GCA_006491835.1 of Architeuthis dux. Taxonomy (NCBI): domain Eukaryota; kingdom Metazoa; phylum Mollusca; class Cephalopoda; order Oegopsida; family Architeuthidae; genus Architeuthis; species Architeuthis dux. The sequence continues at coordinate 190,465 of VCCN01007370.1, forward strand.
GGTCATTCACGTAATATGCGGTCAAGTGTTGTCATGCAGAAGAATTGGTCCTTTTCGATTAACCAATATTGGATGTAAACATTGCATTTTGTTAATTTCCTGGCAAAACTTCTTTGCTGTGGATGATTCCACTTGCTGACCACCAAACAGTGACCATAATCTTCTTTTGATGCAGGTTTGGTTTGGGGAAGTGTTTTGGTGATTCACCTCTATCCAGCCACTGCGTGGAACACTGTAGATTGTTACAGAGAATCCATTTTTCGTCAGATGTCACAATGCGATTAAGAAATGGATCGTTTTTGTTGCGCAAAGATTTTCATTCAGCTCATGTGGCACCCATTTGTTGAGCTTTTTTGCTTTTCCAATTTGGTAAAACAACTCAAACAACTGTTGAATGGTCAACGTTTAGTTCCTATGCAGCCTCTAGAGTTGTTGTGCGTGTGTCCACTTCAATAATGGCTCTCAATTGGATGTTGTCAATCAGGGAAGGATGTGTCCACGACCTTCCTCATCTTCAAGGCTCTAGTCTCCATTTCGAAATTTTTGGAACCAATGTTGATGGTCCCCTGGCCAAATACTTGGTTGATATTGCAAGCAGTTTCCGCTGCTTTATGTCCCATTTTGAACTCAAAACAAAATTGCTCAAATTTGTTATTTTATCCATCTTTGATTTGACAGCCTCAAATAAACCAGAATAAATAGTGAAAAGAAATGTTCAGCTTAAATAAATAGAGCAAAATTCACACTTTAAAATGGATATTCCATGAACATAGTTTAATAATAGTTTATTCCAAAATAAGCATCAAAGTTTAAAATAACAAAACGCAATTATTTTGGTAGGTTGGTGATGACCAAGCTTTATTTCTATGTGACATCCTGAAAATTTTGTGACTAATACAAGAATTTTTTTAAATACTTTGTTTTATTTGGAAAGCTTTAAAAAAAATATTGATTTCATTGATATATATTAAAATGCACTGAAATATATTTTTCTTATCTATTTCAAATGTATTTTCTTCAGATGCTGAATCAGAGAGATACAATTAAATCAAAGTGTTAAAAAAAAAAAAGACATTCACATGAGTTAATATCAGACTTCCCAATCTATTGTCTCCTCATTTATCAAACCATTTTATTGTGGCATCTGCTCCATAGAGTGTTGAGTAAATTGTACCCAAAAATCATTTGTGATTAGGTGTATATTTTAGTGAAACATCAGGGAATTGAAAATTTATCAATTTTTATGACTTAATAATTCCATCCTTACTTATCAAAAAACCACAGGAAAATTTGAAGTGAAATCTTTTTTCTGCATCTGTAACTATAACTTTAACAGAACAATCTGAACCTTGAACTTTGTCTATTCTTTATGTAAAGTAGAACGGACTAAATGGTTAAACTTGTTCATATAGTTGGTAGTTTGGTCAATATATTTGACAGTTTGAAACTTGAGTATAAAATAAAAGATTTAAACAAAATATCTTTTAATAAATAAGCAAAACAAATACATTTAATACAATGAACAGCCATTCACTTCCTGGGCCTTAGCTAGAGAATGCTTTAATGTTCCTAAGTTGGCTTGAAGCCAGACTGCTTCCTGTTCGACACAGAATGAATATTTTTCAGTTTCATATTGATTCATCAGCATTACAGTTATTGATAAAACAATTCATAAAACAAAGAAAACAGTTTACAGAAAAAACAGACACTATTTTTGGCTAGTTTCTTAGTAAAATGAACACATTTTTAATATTAAAAAAAAAAAATGGTACAATCTAATGCCATTTTACTGATACATCATACAGAAGATTCTTGTCTCATGTTTTTTCCAATGTGAAGACAATTTAAGCATTACTGAATAGTAAAAACCCTTTTCAAATAGATTATATTTCAAATTTTTCAATATTGGACAAAATTGAGAAAAAATACAAGTCCACTTTTTGAAATCTAGTAATATTTAATAGAGGCTCTTTAAAAGACAAAAAATAATTATTTTCTAGTACCCTGTAGATTTATCAAAATATGTTCTTTGAATTAAAAATAATAAAAAATTAAAAAGAAAAAAAATAACAATTAAAGAAAAGATAAAAAATTCATTTTCAATTAAGCCTTCTGCTGAATTATAGATAATTCTTAACATTTGTTGCACCAATCTTTCTATTGCATGAAACTCTTTAAATAACTGGTTTTTACAAGTGATTTTGATAATTACAGTAGAAATATTTCTGATGAATCCCCACCCCCAATTCTAATTATTGATTTATCCACAATAACAAAATATGATTCCCTGAACTACCCTTGTTTACCTCTGCCAACAAAGTTGGGTAGGTATATGTATTCGGTCGCGTCCATGTGTGTCTGTCCACATAATATCTACGATATAGATTTCAATTAAGAAATATTATTCCATACATTTATATATACACTGATGTCTGTACACAAATATCTCCAAAAGTTCTGAATGAATTTCAATGAAATATTGTGGAAGGGTGGGCAATGGGTTACAGAAGTGATTAAATTTGCACAATTAATTACCTCCCCAGACAATGGCGTTGGCAGAGGTATACACTCTCCGAGTGCTTTCTAGTTATTTTAATTGCTTTCTGACTGGTTAAGAATCTGGCGAAAAAAATACCAACTATTCTTTTAGGTTAACTGCTTTTCACACAGCAGATTTGTAAGCTTTTTGTAATGAATAACCAAAGAATTATTATTAGCTTTGGATTTTAGAAAATAATTTTTAAAAAACAAATGTAAATAATAAAAATGGATTCAATAGCAAACTAAATCCATTTTTTATCTAATTTATTATTGTCCTATTAATAAAAACAGCTGTGAAAGAAATATGTAAAAAGACTCACATTATCTCGGAGTGATTGCTCTACAGATGGAACATCTGGAAAGACGTCATATAATGATGACACATAAGTAATCACAGACTTCTCATCAGGTTCGACAACATCAACATCTGAAAATGAAAAAAAAAGAAGTTTGTCTTTTTAACTAACTTTAATGACTATTACAAAGAAGAAAAAGAAGGGTAAATAAAGTATTCAAACAGCCAGGCTTTTAAAAAATGCTGGATAATAAGACTTAAAAATTGAGAACAAAGAAAACACACCACTCACTGTTTCTAATTTAGATATTTTATTTTTTTCAATTTTTTCGAATCTCAGGGAATCACTCCCAAACAAAAAAAAACCCATCCAAATTGGACTCACAAATTCAAAAAATTAAAGTTTTAAAAGACATCTAAATTGGCAACACTACAATGTATTAAAAATCTACTGAATATAGAGTTTACAATTAAATTAGAGCAAAAACCTTTTACCAAATCATTTAAATTTCTTTCAGTAAAATGACAGTAAATTTATTATATAAAATATCATCTACCATTGTTCTTTCATCAGCAACAAAGATTAAAATACTAATGAAACCATAGTTCATAGTTAAATGCAACATGCTTTGCTTTCAGAGTACAAGTTTTTCTTGAAGTGTATGTGGTTAACAACCTTAGTCTACCTAGAATTGTAATATCCTCCAGTACACTGCTTCAACTACAGGTTAAAAATCAAATTAACCACATTTAATCTTCTAAATTCATATCACAAGTATTAAAGAAGAAAACTTTTTATAATAACGAGTGCAGAATATAGTCATGAGAAGAAGAGTATCCATTAATAATTTCCAATTTTTCAATCAATATCAGGTTCTTTAATCAATGATAAAATTCCATGCACAATTGTACAATTTCTTTTCTGGGGAAATAAGAAGTGATCAATTCTTTTATGCTTACATTATATAAAAACTATACAAATTGCTATTCATTTAATTGAGATAATCAATGGAGAAATAAAACCGGGAGAATTTTGTTTTTACTCAGAAATATACAGCAAACAAGACTGTCATTTTGTCGCTTCATTTTTATAAGCTGCAGATTAAACAGCGAACATCAATGTATAATGGCTTGTTAACTTTCTCAAATCAACTCCATAGCAAAAACAGATTTCATTAAAAATTATTTTTTCGATATGCACATTTCAGTAAACAGTGATTATATATTATAGCATTGAATGAAATCTTTTTTCCTTTTTCTCAAAATAGTTATCCTGTGTCCAAATGGCAAAATGTTACAGAAAGGTAACACCATAACAGTAAATAAGAAGTGTTTGTTATTGTTCAGAAATATAATTATGGTAAAATGTATATGTATATATAATGGAGATAATGCAAGTATATGTAACCAAGACTAACGTCACCATGATAAACATGAGACACTGCTCAGTATGTCCGTGTTTTCGTTTGCTGTCTGCTGCTGAAATAACTACAACAACAAAGTCATACTAAAGTCATATATATTTTGTTTCATCATCACCCAAGGAAGGATTTAATGTCATTTAATATACATATCAGGGTGCTAGCCAGGAATTTGATTTCCCCACTGTTTTTATAGGACTGGGACATTTTCTGAAAAAGCTCAAAAAAAAAAAAAACATAAAAAATTATTAAAAAAAAAAGAAAAGAAAAAAAAGAAAAGGCCAAAACAGAGCTCAGCTTAATTGGGAAATGGCTAGTGGGAATTTTGGCTAACACCCTGCAATGTTCTATACATTTTGTGTGGTTTTAAATTTGAGAACCAGATCACTGGGCAGGAACCTATTATTTGTGCCAGAACATGTAATTTTTACTGAAGTTGAGTTGATTCTTGAGAATACTAACTGTTAAAAGTGACCCTAAAGGAAGTTGAGTTAACTAGCTGAATAACCTGTTCGTAGAACGGGGTATATGGCTAGTATTCATTGAGGAACTATCACTAAGAAGCAACAATTTATGAATTTTATATTTTAATGAACGTGCAGCACCAAGCATGAGTTTTATTTTGGGTTTAAAACTTTCCATTTGCTTTGACACTGTATATCAAAGTTAGCTAATAATAAGAAATAAAGACTACTATTTTGTTGCTATTTATCCTAGGTTATATAAAAGAGATTCAACAGAAATTTTTTTTAGATGTTTGAAGAGCTCTTTTTTTTAAAAATTGCATAAGGACATTTTTAGTACAGATGATGTTTGTCCTTCGTGGTCAAAGACCATGGCTTCAGTTCTGAGTGGTGCAGCAGCCAATGTGAGTTCGGAGGTGGCAGATGAGGCCAGTCTAGGCTCTGAAATCTTTCCCTCCCTCATATGGGACACATGATTGCAGATGCTGTGGATGGAATATGGCAGCTCAGGCCTTGCTGTGTGTTTCCTCTCAGCTTGGGCAATCACCTGGCTTCTGCTGCAGTGACCCCTTTTGCGGTTCTTGGCCATGCTCTCCTAGGAGTTGACATCAATGTCCGGGTCTTTGAAGGAGGTCTTCAGGCAGTCCTTGAAGCTTAGTATTGAAAATCTTAGGATGTTTAAAAACAAACAAATTTATCTGGTCATCGTACACTTACCTTCTGCATCAAGCAGTTTAGTTACTCCAAATTCTGATTCTGCAATACTGAAGGCCAGGTCAAGGTTCTGTCTTGGAGAATTTCTTCGGACTTGTCTGTAATCTACAAGATCTGGCCTGAAAGGAGAAGAAAAATTGCCATAAAAGTTCAACTCTGATTTCAAGATGTTCAGAAGGATAACAGAAGATGTAAAAATCTATACTAATATTTAAGCCTTCTGTTTGTTTGTCCGTGCCTCTTTCACACTAAAACTACAAGGACTATCAATCTACTATTTGGCATGATCAACTTGTGGCATAGGCTATGTGAGGTTGACATCGGAGGTCATTCCTATTGAATTTCTGGTAGTAAACAGATAATTTTTATACCAGAATTTTTGTCAATCATTCTTAAGAATGGCAACCATTTCTTACAATAAAATTAATTTTTGACAAATGTTTGGCGTTTTTTCCTCACATATTCACAAAAAAATCATCAACGGTGTAACTAGTAACAAGACACGGCCGTTTTCAGATTCTATGACCCCTTCCCTTTTCAAACGTACCAGCTGAATAAATCAGGTCATTTTTATTTTTTTTTAAATAAAATTGAAAGTAATTTCATTCGGTCCTCCAATTTCGCTGGTTTCTATTTCAAGAGTTTGATTATTTGCGATTTTATCATCAATAGTTAACTGTTTTTAAAAAAAAGATTTTGCGGTTGGTGTGAAAAACCACAGACTATAAATAATGTAGTGCACAGTACTAAAATTTATTATTAAAATATATATCTTTGAGTATGCAGATGATGCAAAAACTGCAGACGAAACGCACAATAGCAAAATGTAAACAAAGCCATAAAGTTTAGTAAATCATAAAAGCATAGGGCATTTATGTGTACAGTTCTTTACCAAGTTATATTAGCTTAAATTTATACCTGAACTTTTAAAAATGTCTTAAAATAAATTTATGTAAAGGTCTCTCTCTGTACATGTTTACTGTTTTATTTTATGTACAGCACTGTGCTGTTGAGTGCTTTTATGGATGGTAAAAGTACAGTAATGTACATATTGCTTTCAATAGAGTAATAGGTATTTTCTATAGTTTTGAGAAGAGTCATTAATATTCAAATGGTTCTATTCGGATTGTTATTTTTGTAAACATGATGTTTCGGCTAATCCATTCTTCAGGTGTAAAATCCGAGCGTGATGGGTTAAACAGAACTTCCTTTAAACATCGCCCAAAGAACCATTTGAACAGTAATAGGTGTTCAGCTTTAGCAGGGAGTTATTCGTAAAATTGAAATTACATGAGGGTCTGCACCTTAACCCCCTGCCCCAAATTTGAGGGCCGACTTATTTTATTATTTTTTTTATTAGATGAAATATTGTAAACCATTATTATTCGTTTTTGACTAATTACCTTCATCTTAATTTATTTAGTTAGGTTTAATTTGGTTTACCAGTGAAAGCTAATTTTTTTTTCTCAAAAGATCTTTGGAAAAGAGTCAGTTTTGAGAAAAGAAACGTTATGTTGGGAGGGCGCGTGCACGCACACACCTATTAATATTGTAGCTGAACTTGACCCTTACTTTCCGTCCGTAGTACGACCAGAACACAACACTGAGCAAAATTACAAAACTGTACTTTTGTATGACGGATGAGAAGTAAGCGTCCAGTCAGCATTATTGTTGTTACATTGTAAATAGAAAAAGTTTATGGGATATTTAAAAACTCCACCAATCCAGACTGATCAACAAACCTTCGATAGTCATTTGTTTTCTTTGATTTAAGCTGAATTATGATAATAGGGTTATCAAAACCTTGTAAGCATTGGTTAGTGATTCTTATAGAAAAAAAAATCTGTCTTTAATCCAGCATGAAAGACTACTCACTTTTAAGTTTTGTTAATTATAAAACCTGTGATACCCGAATGAAAAACTAGTAACAATCAGATTTGAAGTTTTATTTATACTAATATTCACATTTTTCTTTTACTGATGCATTTTAACTGTTGTATTTATCAGTCTCCTGCAGGTATCATAATATCAGCAAATGATTGAGAAATATACCATAATGCTGTGGAAAACCCTTAGTCCAGTCAAAAAAGATTTAACTAATGAAGTTTTACAAATAAAGCTAAATTTGGTACCGCTAGAAGCAGAATTTTATGTAGATTGACATTTTGGGGAAAATATTTTATGGGTTGATATGTAGAGAGAGTAAAGAGCAGTCTTTGTTGAAAAAGTTTTTAAATTTTCACAGGAA
>VCCN01007370.1:198247-211898 GCA_006491835.1 Architeuthis dux
ATAAATATTATTTGTTTATAGTCATACATATGAATGTAAACAAATAAAAACAAGAGAAAGGAAAAGCAGTATTTGACACTAAATCTAAATGATAAATAATCAATTTCAGCCAACATGAAAAGTTAAAGCAATAAAACAAGCTTTAAATATCCATGGTGAGTTAACTTTGTGATTATCTAAAGAATGTACATGGTAGGCAAACCAGGCCAAATAGAATCCTGCTGGTTGACTCCATAGGAAATAAGGAATCATTAAATAGGCTGATATTAATAATGATGTTGCTAATTTAAGATGTTGCTAATTTAAGAGATAATCAAAATAATTGAACTAATGCTAAAGATAAGTACTAAATATATGCATTGGAGGAGAAAACCTGAATTGTTGGAAGACTAAAAGAAACATGAAGAGAAAGGGAGGAGATAAATAGAGAGCTAAAAAATGTTATTTAAGAAAAAGCCTGGGATTTTTGTTGGATAGAATAAAAGATGGAGTAATAAAACTAAACATGAAAAGGAATCATTCCTCCACTTGCACAAACAATCCTTGCTTTTTGAATGAAAAAAAGTGAGTGTAAACACTCACTTCTTTTTTTTGAAATGTGTAAAATCACTTTTCTTGATTCATTATCACCAAGATAAAGAGTGCTTCCTCTTTACCTATCAATGAAATAGAGAAAATATTTCATTAGATCTTAGCTTAACAGTTCTAATTAGGGAAAGTACTAAGCCCGATTTACATCTTTAAAAATGTCTTCATGAAAAAATAAAAATAAAATGAAAGTATTTTCTGAGTCTGTAGTTTTCAGTTATAACATTTCAAGTGATCAATTGATACCACAAAGAATAGCTTTTGTATAGTCTAGTAAATCCTATTGCAAAAATATAGACCAGTCTAAAGATGTGTTTAGCAAGCGTACAATTTTAAAACTGTGTATACATGATGGGAAGGATCCAAGGATCAAATATTAACTAATATTTATTACTGTCTAAACAAAATTAATCCAAAAGAACAAAAAGTTATCATGGAAAGCAAATATGAGTATATTACAAGAATATTAGTAGTTGTAATTGTGATACAAATTAATGAATGTATCATTTTGCCACACTTGCTCAGAAAATTACTATAGCAAGTATGTAACTTTTTGTTAAAAAAACCAAAACTTCTTAAATTTCCTCATCTGTTCAGAGCTCTCATCTCTCCATATTGTCCAGAATTATTGTTGATAACAGCTTCTGTACTCGTTAACCTTTAAGGCTCTTAATGCCATCCCAGCTTGAATTCATGAAAAGAATGGACAGACCAAGAAACTACAAAGGCTAGTATCTATCAATTGATCAAAATGAGTTTTTAATAATTAAATATAAAAAATAAATAAGTCAAGTCAGAAAAAGTTTGTTAAATTCGTTATTACTATATTAAGATTCTGGTTCCAGTCTTACCTGTGTCTATGTATTATGGAAAGGAATGCTTTTCCATCCCTCCAACTAGTGGAGAAGTCTGTAACTTTAACCCCAGGATAGCCTTCCGTTGTTCGTCGACTCCACAGGAGGAGAGCCTCCTTAGCAGTAAGGTTTTCAGGTTGGCCAGGGACAACAACATCTGATATCTGAGGATAGAGGAAAAACAAACAAGAAATATAATTTTGAAATAATGTTTCAAAATGAAATAAACTTCTGATGAATGAGGATAAATAATTCAAATAAAATATTTTAAAATACAGATGTTGCTCTAAATCTAAAGAACTTATGTTTTAAAAAAATGATTAATAGTATGCCTAAACTGAAAACTTCAAATGGAACATCAAATTCTGGTTATAAATGTCATTCTCTGTGAATCATTTTATTGTATTATTATTATTAATATTATTATTATATACCATGACTATGTTTTTACTGTAATGAGATTAAGCCAAACTGAATATGTTTGAATATGTTAAAAAACATACTGAATAATTTAAATGAAAAATGATATATTTTTTTAAATTGCTTGTAGAAGTACTTTTTGAGTTAGCATATTATACAAGTTTCAAGGCAATGGTGATCAAACATCTTCAGTTTATTAGTCACAGATACTAAAAAGAAAATAATAATCTAATAACCAGATGATATAGTATGTTCAATTGGCCATACCTACATTAGAAAATGTATATATTGCTTTATAGTGGGGCTTTTTAGCCGATAAATGCTGGCAGGTTTTCATAAGTTTATCCAGGCTTGATCTGGTGTGGGACTACTTGTCTGAGTCTTTAAAATCTGCTACAAGAACAAACGATGAAGCCGATAGTCGCATTACATGAGGCAAGAAATGGCCATCAGAAAATCAGGATTCAAACTGTTGATAATGGTGTTGTGGTGCTAGCTATTGTAGTGGTTTAAGGTCTACAGCCAGAAAATGAGCTTTGGTTGGCATTTGGAACTGGAAAGAGTTTTCGATACTTAGCAGCCCATGTAATTGGTGCAGGGCTAGGCCCTGAGAATGCACGTCCACTGTTCCATGCATTGACAATCAGTGACACAAACTTTGTTGGCCATTGGGAAAAGACTGTGTTGGTTGTCTGGACTGTCTATCCAGAGTTTACATGATCGAGAGGTTTATTATCCTGGTCTATGACCGAACCGGCACAGAAATAGATACGGCAAGGAGGAAGCTTTTTGTGAAGAGGCACAATGTGCAGTCAATCCCTCCAACTTTCACTGTGTAGATGTGGCTGGTCAAAGACATCTGAGGGGTACTATGAACCCTACTAGATGCAGGCCAGTCCAGCTATGAACTTGTCTCCTACAAATGTAAGAAGGTTTGTGTTAAGCAGTGCAAGTGCAAAAAAAGCTGCCTTGTTACTGTGAAGGGACTGCTGAATAAACTTTCCCGCAATAGACCCTAGCTTTGGGCAGTTATTGTTATTACTTATGTTGTGTCCTGAATTTTGAGATAGAAGGAAGTTTCTGGGCAATTCTAAAGTTCAAAATTTGAATTCTGCATCATAAAAAAATGTATGATTTGACACCGAGATCATCCATATCAGACTAGTCTACGCAACTTTATTACAATTTTCATACTAGACATGGCTGCCATCTTGAATTTTCAATAACTTGCATGTATTATCCAAATGGCAATTCCCAAAACTATGTATGGTAAAAAATTCAACTAATCATGTCCTCAATATCATTATATCCATCGCTAATAAGAAAATTGATCCAAAAACAGTTGTTGCTGGCAGCCATTTTTAAATGGCTGCCATATTGAAATTTCATGAGTCAATATCCATATTTTTTTTTTAATGCCTTTGGCTATAAGTGTACCAAATTATATGCTTTTATCACAAAATGCACAATTATTTTGTTGAGCAGCCCCACTATTATATAATTAAATACATGCTCTCTCTTTACTTTAATATGATTTTACTTGAATGGCAGAGCTGTGAACTGGTAGCTAAATGGCCTCCACTTTTTCAAATATTGACTGGCGAGGATAATTATTTTAAAAATCTCAAAGGCCTTTTCATCTGATGATCAGTATGCATGCATACAACTCTGCGGTATATCTCCTACAGCATCTTCATAGTCACATTAAAAATCTTATTGTTCACTTAGTAAATGAGCTTATTGAAAATTTGGACTTCCTGAAATCATCTGCTTTTGGCATGTATAAGATCCACAATAGCCATTTAATATAAATGTTAACTGGTTTATATACAAGATTATAATGATCAAAATTAGATGAAAACAAAAGCAAGGAGAAAAAAATAATAATACCACCACCATCACCACCACCTCCACAGAGTCCAACAATATAAACAAAATACTATGTTCCAGAACAACGAATGCAGATTTACAAGTAAATGGGGAAACAATGGAGAAAGTGAAACAACCCAATACCATGTAAACAAGACAATTCTGGAGTAAGTTGTGGGAACAGAAAAAAAGGACACAACAGAAAAGGCTGAGTGGCTGACCAACATGGAAAATGAATTACAAGGGATTAAAGAAGGACCGGAAGTAAAAACAAATCTAGAAGAGCCCTAAAGAAAATGGTGATCTGCATCAATCAAAATATACTGAAAGAGGTTAAAACAAGAAGAATCTAGCCTTGGCATGGATAGATAACACAAAGGTTTACACTATGATCCCACAACCAGTGGCTTACTTTGATGGTAATTTCTTCTTTTTTTTAGGCCATAGCAAGGTTGCCAGATTAAAACCTGACTATTAAGCCAAACAATACATGAAAAAAGAAAGCCAAAAAAGAAAGAAAAAAAGAAAAAAAAGAAAAAAGCCAAACATATTTAAATATGGTTCTGATAATAAATATCAGAACCATATTTAAATGTTTGGCTTTTTTTTTTTGTTTGTTGCAAAATATATTGATATATTGCAGACTATCCAGGAAAAAGGCCAAAAAACAAACTGAAATTATACAGCCAGCATAGTTGAAAAAAAAGTCAAATTTTGCGAAGTGTTTATGAAAAAAACTTTGAAAACAGCGTTTCCCGAAATTGGCTAACAGTAAAAGCTGAAAACAAAGTTTCAACACAGAAACAGTATTTTCAACTGGCTGTACAAACTTTTCCTATATTTATCAAAGAATTTCTGAACACGAGGCAACAAAGTCACACAACGCAGAACGAGAAAGGGATATATAATCTTTACTGGCAAATAAAACTGTCAATTTGAGGTGGAAGCAGGTTATTGAAACCTTGAAGTTTTGAAACGCATATTAGCTGTGATTAAACTTTTAGGTAAACAAGGACTACCCTACAGAGGACATGGTAATGATTCTGGTCTTAACATTGAAATCCAGAACATTGATCGTGGTAACTTTTTAGAGACAATATTGCTTCTGTCCCAATTTGATGTACCTTTGATGAAGCTAATGAAAAAGTAAAAGTAAAATCAAAAGAACATTGAAATTTGGTATCGATGTCATCCAAAACAACTGAACAATACATTGTCAGCCATCAGTCATAATGAAGTCATGCATTGTTAATGAAATTGGCATCAGAAATATTCTGTACACATGGATAGTGCTCAAGGTACAGCAATGATTGACCAGGAATCTATTATTTTGCGTTATGTTTTGTTGGATGAAGTAAAAGAACGTTTCTTTGCTCTGAATTTGATGGAGCTGCTAACATGGTGTGATGAATTATACAAGAGATGAAACTCAACAATCTGTTTACATTTGGTACTATGCTCATGTTAATTTGGCAGAAACAGATCTGGTTCAAAATATTCTGCCGATAGGACTACTACAGTCAACACTGACATTCTATTTGCAATCATGCAAGAGAATGAACGAGTGGACAGAAGTTGCTTCAGAGACAATGGTTGGATTGGACAAACTGAAACACTTGCAGAAGATTGGTGAAACTCGTTGGTGGGCTAAGCACGCAGCCCTTGAACATATTTTTGGCAGTTTCCAATCACCACAGCCTGAATTGTTCTACTTTTTTATCACTTTCTTGCTTCAGATTGTCGAGTCTCCCAAATTTGATACCAAAGTCACATCTTGACACTCATTTAACTAGTTTTTTTGCTATTACAAGTGTACAGTACTCTGAGATGGGCACCTTGATATCTGCAAACTGGACACCTAGAATATCTTAGTGCCTGGAATATGGTAGAAAATGTGAAAGAGGTTTTAAAACATCTGGACTTTGAAAACGTCTCAAAACAAGCAGTGGACTTCACAATGAAAGCAATGGAAAATAGCACTGATTGCAGGAGGACAGCACCTAGCAGAGATTAAAATAAAAAGGAGGTATTTTCCAGGGTGATTCTCTGTCCCTATTTTATTCAATGATACCTGAACTATATATATTACGAAGATGTAACAGAATATAGATTTACAAAGTCGCAGGAAAAGGTGAATCACCTCATGTATATGGCTAAAAACAAAAGGAAACCCTAATACAAACAGTCAGGATCTTCAGTCAAGACATTGGAAAATTTGGTATTGAAAAATGGACAGTGCTGGTGATGAACAAGGGAAAAAAAGAAACAACAGAAGGAAAAGGAATTGAATTACCCAACCAGGAAATCATCATAGTGCTCAACGAGAAAGAAAATTACAAGTACCTGGGTATTTTAGAAGCAGATACAATCAGGGAGAGTGAGATGAAGGAAAAAGTAGGCAAAGAATACCTCAGAAGAACAAGAAAAATACTATAAACCAAACTCTGCAGCAGAAACTTGATCAAAAGGAATAAATACCTGGGCAGTTTCCATTATGAGATACTCTGGACCCTTCTTAAACTGTTCTACTTTTCTATTAGGAAATCAGAAACATGGACTACAAAACAAGAAAACTGATGCCTTGCATCCAAGAGACGATGTCAACTATATGTAAAAAGAAGGGGGAGGGAGCGAGGACTCGCTAGCATCGGGGACTGTGTCAACTCTGCAATCAAAGGACTTGAAGATTACACAAAACAGAGTGAGAAAAGGTTAATTACAACAGCCAGAGACTGCAATAGAACTAAGAGGAGGAAGACTATAGAACCAGGAAACGCAAAGATAAGAATCCAAAAGTGGAAAGAAAAACAACTGTACAGGTATTTCAGAAGACAAACTCAATTGCAGATGAATCAGCATGGACATGGCTACATAGAGGGAACCTAAAGAGAGAAACTGAGTCGCTCTTAATATGGCCCAGAACAATGCCATAAGAACCAATTATATAAAGCCTAAGATAAAACATAGGAAAGCAAACAAATTCCCGAATGTTTGAAGGTCAAATATAGATCGAAACAAAAAACTTCTGTTGTAGTTTGAACTTGGTCCACCCATTACATTTTCCATGTCTTTAACCACTTCGCTATTGAGCGGCCAGGATTTTAAATAAATAAATGAATCGTTAAATAGAAGATTACGAATTAGTGCAAAAGATTTTTTTTTTTTTTTAAAAAGGCTTTGATCACCTCACATGTGTATAGGTTCAAATAAATGGTACAAAAACCCTCCCTGGTGCTAATTCACAATATCTCCTACAAATAGGCTATGGACTATGTATATAAACGCACTGTCATCCCCTCAAGGTAATAATGGATTAGTCCATCATCATGGTAAAGAAAGAAAGGTAGAGAGAAAATGGAGACAAATAATGAGACATTCCCCCAAATTTTTTTGTGTTCATTGAATATGACGTCAAAAGGAACATTTATGATATCATCACAGAACGTTTTGTTCTGACCATATGTTTTTGGGGAAGTGTTTTTTTTTTACCTGGAATCACTCATTTTCTTACTGTAAGTTGTTTGTGTACAACAACGCTTGCTCGTTGAGAAAAGTCACAGAATCGGACATCAAAAAGTTGCACAAAGGGGCCTGGGGGAACAACAAAACAACTGGATTGCACTGCAAATGCCACAACACAACGCCAGTATCTCAAGTCATCACAATGACGGAACAAAACCAGCAAGGTACTCTTTTCAATTGGTCACTGTGACGACTTCCAACGCCACTGTTCCTGTTGTATACACTCCGTACAGACTGCCAAAGTCTTTCTCTCCTTCCTCCTTTTATCGCCTTGCAATAAGTGCAACTGAGATGCTAATGTGTCTGCTACCGATCCAGGCTGGACTTTTATAGTTATCAGCTCACCAGCTAATAATTTATCTGGGTGACTAATTGTAGCAAGCTTCGTACATTTTTTTGGACTGAGGTAAGTGGATTGTCAGTGTCTCCACTACACTTACCTTACCTCATATTCTGATCACACATCTTTTTGATTTGTTTTTTTTTGTTACCAGGCTTCATATTCTGGTCACTTTTATTTTTTTAAAGTTTCAGTCATAAGTGAGAGGAACCTGTTTTTTTCCCTTTTAGGTCAAAACGGAGAGGAAAATTTTTTTTTTTTTAAAAACTTTTTAGAGATCAAAACGAAGGGCAAACTTTTTCTTTCTTTTTTAGGGGTCAAAAGTGAAGGAAACATTTTTTTTTCTCTTTTGGGGGGCAAAAGTGAGGGGAACATTTTTTCCGCCTTTTAGGTGTCAAAAGTTAGTGTAAATTCTTCCCTCCTTGGGGGGAAAAAAATTAGGGTAAATTTTTGTTTTTACTTTTTAGGGGAATATATTTTCCCCTTCTAGGAGTCAAAAAGGAGGATTAATTAATTTTTTTTAACCCCCAGGAATCAAAAGCGAGGGGAACATTTTTTTTCCATTTTTTAGGGATCAAAAGTGAGAGGAGAATTTTTTTTTAAAAATTCTCCCATCTCTTTTAGAGGGGAGAATCTTATTTTGGGAAAATAATTTTATCTTATCTACTTATTTGCAATTAATTATCTTATATATCTTAATTATATACATGTTCGCATGTGGTAGCAGTACTCAAGAACGGCCAGAACTATGGCCAACTAATTTTCTGTGGTCACTACTAATGACTAAAAATCATAACCTCGATCTTGACCAAAATTGGCAGGGATCTCAAATATTAAGTTTGGGTCCGATCCATACAGTTATCTCATCTACATCGTGGCTATTGGTAATAAAATTCATAACTCGGAAAATTACTTGACCAACCTGAACCAAACTTGGCTGTGATACTGAGTATCATGCAAGAATATCAAATTTAAGTCATTTTGGTGCTGATTCATGCATAGGAAAGGAAGTGATTCAATTTTGGGGGGTGATTCATTACAGTTGCTGCATTGTAGCCAGAGGTATTGAATTACCCCCCCCCCCCACACACACACACACACAAAAAATCAGATATCCTTTTTAGGCCAATGGGGCATTCAGGCCTTCCTCAGGAACTAGCTGAGAAACCCACCCGTGAGGCAGATTTTCAGCTAGTATATATAGTTTTACCAGTCTAACTCTAATAGTTTTTGAGAAAATCCCAGAAAGAGAAAAAAAAAAAAGTTAGATAGACTTTTTGGGGAGAATGCAAACCCCCATAAAATTCGAAGAATTCTTTTTGCTAAAATTTGACCAAAGTATGTGTGCTGCAGGTAAATCGAGGCCTGCTGATTTCAAATGTGCCTTTTTCCCATGTGATGCATAGTTCTTGACTTATAAGAGTACAAACATACATTACTACATTATTATATGGATGATAATGATCATCATCGTTATTGCAAGTAGATGGTGGATTAGATAAATTAAAACTTATCTGAGTGACTCAACATATTTAAACCTAACAAAGTTACTAGATTTCTGCTGAATCAAATCACAAACTTTCCTCTGGTTAAAAACTTAATCTAAAATGTCAGTCTCAAAGTGATCATTTAATCAACAGAGCTGCATTATTATCCTTACAATGAGGTCTGTTATAATAATTAAAGTAACAAGTATTATAATAAAATTCAATCAGAGAACAGTCCAGCATAAGGACTTGAACTCAACTATAAGTATCACATAAAAAACTAACAGAGTTAAAGATTTTGTTAATTAACCACTGTCATAGGGAATTTTGAAAGATAAAAGTCAGTTATTATCAGGCTTGTTTAGAATTCAACTTACTGGAAGGCAAATATTGCACTCAATGTAATTATATCATAATAATATGATGTGGTAGCCAAAGGTGAACAGAACAAACAAGCTGAAAGGTTGTAATAAAAAAACACAAAAATAGAAATGTTTATGCAGAAAAAATATAATTACAAAATTGCAATACTAATGCCTCTCATATCTATACATGTGTGGGCTTTCTAGAATCAACAAAATTAAAAATAGAAGGATAAAAATAAAAAGGTAAAATAAAACAGAAATAATGGAAGAAAGCAACTACAGCATTTTATCTTGACAGATTTTCTAAGGCTTACATTCTATGATTTTATATGTTTTACAGTAAACTCTCACTGGTAAGAATAAAATTGCAGTCTTTACCTAATATTCTTTACCATGAAAACCTGATTGGTATTTTGAATGATTATCAACAAAAAGCCTTGGTAAACAGGATAATGGGAACAAAGGCTATAGTGATCACTCAGATGATTGTAGATATGAGATTATTTTTTTTATTAGGATATTGCCTACAACATGCAGAAAAAAGTTCAATAGACAAATTTAATTTTAACCATAATAGACAAGTTTATGAATTTAAACTAAAACAAGCCATTATGCATTGAAGTATAATAACAAAGTCATTAAAAAACAAAGGCAAGTTTTTTTTAAATATATAAAAAAACTTGGGATTAAATAACAAAGAAATTTATTAGCAGCAGAATTGAAAATCTGTTAGACTTTTGAAAAGATTTTACTAATGTTTTACTAATGTATCAGCTGAAGAGATTTTATGTAACAATTTAAGACAAACTTTGTAGACATAGTGCACAATATCAGCCAGAAGGATTAGTCTGCTTTGTAGCTTCTTTCTACAACTATGGTTAAATTATCTGTAATTAATCTGTCTGCAAAGATCAAGGCCAAGTGATTTATATTTCATTAGAAATATAAATCTTACATAAAATATTCCAAAACAAAGATAACATGTTGATGTCACTGAATACACCACACAAGAATTGGCCCTGCTATAAACTACAAATTAAAAAATATAACGAAATATCAAAACAATATATTTGGAATGAAAGTTGAATGTTATAGATTTTACAAAATCAACTTGCAGAAGGATAGGTTTTCTGCCTGATTTTGATAAGATAGACAATTCAACTGAGATTAAATAACGAGCCACTGGAAATATAGCCACAGTTTATAGAAAAACTATCACTGTTTATATGAAAATATTGATAGAATAATAATCAAAAGTGTAGATAACAGAAACAGGCCTGCTAACATAAAAATGCATCACATAATGAGAAAACTGTGGCTTAACTTGGGGTTTAAATATTGTGATTTGTTTCTTTATCCTAGGCCACATGTGACATCTTGGAGTGGGGGCATCCCTCTGCAAGTTTATCTTGTGAAATCTACAACACTCAATTGATATATTTGTCAGGAGTTAATGTTTGGATGAATAGGGTGGAATTGAAGCATATCAACATATACATGACCAATATATATGTTGATACCAATGGCCTATTTCTTTCATTAAAATGATATTAAATTGTAAATATTATATTTTTAAAAATAGGAAGAGGATGTATTCTTTCCTAAATCCCCACAGTATGAACAGGGAAACATAATATAATAAATAAAGGCTAAATGTGTATGTGAACACAGGTGAAAGTACTTTAATATATTTAGTAACAGAGGCTGGTAACTTTTGTAGAATATAAGGATGGAAAATGAAAATAATGAAATATTTTATCGGCATTGTCCCATAAAGAAATTGCAAGGTGTAGTATGTAAGTATATATTATAAAGTATTATAAAATGCTTAGAACAATGTCAGCAATGTGATTAGGGTCAATGGTCAACAAGTTCAATGATAACAAAAAGATGTAATGGAATGTTTAAAATAAATAATTTCTTCTCCGCCCCCCCCCCCTTTCATCAACTAAAAAGTAGTGCAACAATGTGATCATTAAGTACAATTCTCTACATCTACAGAGAGTAAATTATTCACAGTATAACAACACAACAGTAATATCAACACAGACATATGGGGGAGGCAGATTTGGTTTAAGTTGTTAATCTCATAATTTGTCAGTAACTTAGTAGATCATTCTAGTCTGAATGCATACTTACAAATAATAGGGATTTTACATGATGTAATTGATTGCAATGTTTATAATCCTGAAGAGAAAATTTTTCCTTACATTAATCGTAACATAAGGTCAGAGAAATGGGGTACAGAAGGCAACAGAAATAAAATATCATTGGATACATTAAAAATTTCAAGAGAAAAAAATTAGGGATTGATTATTTTTTTTATTTATTAATGTTTGTATTAACACAATACATTTCAGCAGGACTGATCTATGATATAGAAAACCATTTTTTTAAAATAATGCAATATTGCTTCAAACTTTTTTTTAAAAAATTACTTTAAAAACTAATAAAAAGTAATCTACAATTTATTAAAATAGAATTCAAAAGAATGCATCATTACCAAAAAAAAAAAGAAGAAATATAATCTAAATTTATTAGTCAAATATTTAATGTGGAAATATAGAAGAAAAAATGTAAAATAATTTTTTTTTAAATGAAATGAAGCCAAGTTTAAAGAATTTTAAAAAAACCCAACCAAAATGCACTAACTTTGCATAAAAACAAATACATGGTGTGTGTGGTGATAGTGGTGTAAATGAACTGAAAGTCTATAAAAATAGCTTTTTCTTGTTCTTACCAAACTTCTGCAAGGCTTCTTAAAATCAGTAATCTTTAAATGTACATTTGGGTTCCAGTAATTTTTTTGTACAATTATACAGGGTTGGTCTTTACAACAGCAAAAACTATACCCACATTTCTGACAATAATGCGCAGGTCCAAGCACACGTGGAGTATATAAGCTGCTCTGGCCATATTGGTCCAAGCTGTGGCAGCGGCGAACAGGAATAGAAATAAGTATATTTTCATCTACCTTAGGCCTTTCCTCATCAGTAGTTTCTGTCTTAGTAACAGGTCTTGGACTAAGAGACCGTGCTCGTCTTAAGAACTTCCAAAATGAAAATTTTGACATTGCTTATTGTACAAACATGTGCATATTGCAATGGTTATTCTTTTTTTCACGAAATTCGAAAAAAAAAAAAAGAAAAAAAAAACCCCAAGCAAAAACAAGATAATTAAAACGAAAATGAACAATCAAAAGCTTTATGTCCTAAAAGACAAGTTATTATCATTGGTAACAAAAATTATTTTAAAAATTCCATAAAACAAGGAACATGGAAAATAATTACTGATAGAAGCTTTTGTCAATATGAGCGATGAAGGGTTACCACAGAAAAATACAGGACACTTCTGCTAGAATTTTACTCTGTAGAGTTAACCCTTTCATATTTGACAACATTAGTTGTGACATAACGGCTGATGAACCTGCATTAACAGCTGAAAAAGTCCCAGTTTAATTCAAGAAATTTCCAGTAGGTCCACCAGTATAATAATATATATTTTATCTTTGTCTTTAAGTTTCTTTTTACTTCCTCTTCTTTTTTCTTTTTTCCCCCCCCTTATTTCCAGTCTGCTTACGCATATGTCATTGAGGTCTTGTTGAAAATCATCGTAGACATATCTTCCGGCGGCGATGAGGAGGAAAAGAAGAAGAGATAGATTCCTTGTCACACGGGAATAGTCTTTCTTGATGTAGCCACTTGTTTGCTAGGAGGAAGAACATCTTCTAATTTTATACACTATTAAATCTCACTGACTGTATGAAGTGGATGGTCAGCAGAAAGCAGCTGGGACAGACCAGTGAATCATATACAGACATTTGTATGTGTGTTCATGTGTGCGTTCAATGGGTATAGTATCAAAATATGATATGTTTTTCTCTCTGATCCACATGTGGTGCCATTTGACAAACGATACACATACTCAATGTCAGAGAAGAGACAACCTCAGTTGAATAATGCTCGCCAAGTCACTCCACTCTTCTACCCAACTCCCTACTTTAAAATCAATAAAATATGAAGGTAGCTGGTTGGTTAACACTAACCCACTACTTCCACCAATACACTGATGGCAAATATAATAGCAATAGTCATCGACAGCCTGCTAAGCTGGTTACCGAGGATAATTCTAGTCACTGGCATCATCATTTTATTTATATATATGTGTGAGTATATACACACACATATATATATATATATATATATA
>VCCN01007370.1:216719-227432 GCA_006491835.1 Architeuthis dux
AAAAAAAAAAAAAAAAAAAAAAAAAAAAAAGAAGTGTATTGCTAATATCTAAAGTTATTCAATCTAGAACTCACCAACAGTTTTTTCAAGTTCTTTGAGGTATAAATTTATATAAAACACAATTCCATTAGTTTTAAGATATATTCTTAAAACTGTCATAATTTCTTGGGTTTGATGAATGTTCAGCTATGGGGAATGGGTAGAATAATATTTGTAATAAATTTAATCCTAAATTAAGAAAGATTTTGTATTAGATTTCATTCTGAATAAATCTTGATTTTAGAGCAAGTTGGGGTATTCATATATACCTCTGATAAATATAATACTTATCAGATGTCATGTCTAACTACACTGCACCAACATAATTTACTCCACATTTCCAGGTCATGAAGAACTTAAGGATATTTAAGATAAAATCTCAGTTAAAACAAGTGATATTTGCCAAACATTTAGTCTCATCATTTAGTCCTATTTTTCTAAATGAAATGGAAACTGTAAAAGAGAAAAGTTGTTACATGTTTGGTTGTATAATAATGAATTTATATATTTACTTCACTAACATACTGACAGTGATTGGCAATCTATGGGTACATGACATTTTGTACTTAATCTAAACAAAAAAAGAGTTGTTTCGTTTCATTATACTATTTTTTTAATTATTAAAGCTAGTGACCGATTAATGACCTTCAATATAAGGCAGTAGCAGAAATATCTTTTTGAAGTCACTGAGTATGAATAGCTTGTAGGCAAACAGTATAAGAATGTATATTGGCAGCAAAACACTTGTAAAGATTAAACTGGAGGCAAAGCAAGCAAGTAAAAGGGTTGGTTGACTGAATTCTCTTGCAGACAATTTGGTTGAGGCTCACAGCTGGTAAGACATCAATAACAATGCCAGGAAGAGGAAGAAGAGCAGTAAGCTGCATGTTTAACAACCAAATAATAAGATTCACTTGCATGCAAAGAAAGGATAGTAATGTCTGGAACAGACAGTGATTTAGGTGTGTATTAAGAATCATTTCTTTCTTATGATATTTGGCAGTATATCTTCATTACAAGAAGAAAATTCTGTTAATCAAGTGAAGTAAACAAAATTTAGTAATGGTATCTCTTTCATTTTAGGTTTGTTATCCTAAAACAGTAAAAGTCATGTTAAAAGTTTTTTAAAAAACCTTTTTATTTCAAAGAAATATTACATGGTAAATTTAAGGAAAACTATATCTATAAGTTGATATTGATGTTCCAGATTTTCCTAATATAAGAATGAAAAATTCTACCTTCTTTCTGAATACAAGAAAGGTGGCATTTAATAAAAACTCTAAGATTACCATATAGGTAAAAAATTCAGACACTGAGAATTAGTTTCTTTAAAGAATTAGTCAGGTGTAACCTACTTTGCACATTTTGCCAACTCTTGTTTCTCATGCTTTTCCACTTATTTACATCCAAATGTTGCCAACTTTGAAAATTACTTTTTTGCACCATCTCTCTACAATTGAAGAAATCTGTGTGCATGTGTACGTGCACTGTGGTTACTCGATAACAACTGGCCATTGTACAAAGTTTACATTTGCCAGATATATTAGTTAGCATACAAGGCAGTACAGTGTCGAATTTGAAGTTGTTTGGATCAGAGGTTCTCGAGAAATGGAATAAAAATAAATAAAAAATTAAAGATTACAGCTATTTCTTTATAGTTTCTATAAATCATCTCCCTTGACTTTCACTCTTTAGAATACATTTTGCAGTCTTTTTAAAAATTCAATTCAATCTGGCAGGCTGCTTCATACACCATAAAGTCAGGCCCCTTCCAAACATGCACTGCACTTGTAATTACAAAGATTTGGCAAAAATTTGGTATATACAAAAATATTTAATAAAGCTGCTTGTCACAGTATATTTGACAAATTTATTTCATCAAATTTAAATTCGGCAGCTTATTGCTCACCTTTCCACAAAATTTCATTGAAATTTATTTGGAACTTTGAGATACAGAACAGCCAGGACTAAATAAAACACTCTGATCTGAAATTTTGATACTGTTCTGTGTCTGTCCACACAGTAACACCAAAAGTTCTCATTGAATTTCAATGAAATTTTGTGGAAGAGTGGCCAATAAGCTACAAAAGAAAGCAGGACATTTCAGAGCTGATCCATCTACAGTTATCCCCCCTGCATCGTAACTAACTGTTGGCAACCACAAAATATCTGTGTCTACATGATATCTCCAAAAGTTCAATGAATTTCAAGAAAATTTTGTGGAACAGTAGACAATACATTAGGAAAGAAGTTTCCCCTACAGTGTAGCTATCTGTCCACACCACATAATATCTTCAAGATTTCTCAGTCTATACATGCAATATCTCCAAAGGTTAATGAATTTCAATGCAATTTTGTGGAATAGGCTAGAGAAAGGTAATTGAATTTTGGATTGGATCTGTCATTTTAAAACAATTGATTGTGAATAGCATGAAATGACTTCGTCTGAGGCATATGGTTCTTCTGTAGACTTTACTTAGCATGAAATTTCCTTTCCAACGAAATACAATAAAAAAAAACAACAACCTTTTTTTCTGACTAGGGCACCACAGAGAAAATCCACCTGTTGCAACTGATCTGGAATGTCTACCGAAAATATTCTTACTGACGGTGACGGTATCATTAGTCAACTGAAAAATTCCTACTGGGTTCTATTACAGCGCAAGCACTAATACTGGAAGATGCTCCCTGTGGGTGCAAAAAGTTATTTTCCCCCAAGCAACACTGTGATTTCCTGCTAGTATGTTCTAAAAACACACAATATATATTAAAATTAAATAAAACATCAATTTCATGTACATCATTTTGGTATATTTTGATGCAGACCTTTAGAGCATCAGTATGGAGGAAAAACTAAAGTACAAATGTGGCAACAAGTTCAAGTCAGTAAATTAACATGTAAAGATCAAAATAAAATTGAGAAACCAGAGTTGGTAAATTTTGCAAAGTAGGTTCAAAATTTGAACACCTGCCGCCTGACTAAATGGTGTGATGTTAGTAGGAGTAGAATCTGGGATAAATATTGGGTTGGTGAAAAGTACCCACGGACTTCACTCAAACGAAATTACAAAAAATTACAACAAAAAAAAAAATTTTATCGTCAGAATTTTTGTGGCATCAATAAGGAGAAAGATTGGGAAAAAATATTGGATGAAAATTATTTGTGCACACCTTATAGAACTGGAGATATTTTGAAAACAAATAGTGCAAAAAAGCTGTAGCAGTGTAAACAACAGTTTACATATAATGGGTTGCATTCAAAAATTTCCCAAAGGTTTCACAAGCTAAACACAGATTTTAAAATATTACCAAAAATCGAATATTCATTTGATTTTGATAAAATTTTCGGTACTTATATAATAAAGGACAAACTATTTTTGAAAGTTTCCATTTGAAATTTCAGGAAACAAAAATTTTATGTGATGAAAATCCCCCCTTAATTCATTTTGATGATTTTTTTTTTTATAATAGCTGTACCATAATATTTTTTGCACATATATGAATATAGGTCAATGACAAAAATTCTGTTTACATTTTTGAAAAAGCAGTATTCAGGAATTTAAAAAAATTAAAAATTAAGTAAAATATTGCTCTTGGCAAGTTTTCATCTTTATTTGCTAACTCATATTTTATGGATGTGTAAAAAAAAAAATATATATATTAACATTAATTATTTTTTTATAGTTTTTTTTATTCTTTCATTTACTGTACCAGTTTGTATGTCATTTTAACGAACAAAACGTAATTTATCAAATAAAATAATTTTTTTTAAAATTACTACTTTGGGTAATTTTTCATATATTTTTTTGTTATTTTTAATTGGACAATTTTTTTTCATGGATGGCCGTAAAGTAAAAAGTATTGCCAATCAAGTAACTCCTGGTCATTAAATAAACTGATGCGACCCCATTTTTTTCCATGTTTAAAAAACGCTTAAAGTCCTCCATACATATCGTCTGCTATTGTTGACATAACCTGTCGATCCCCGATTATACGAATCCCTACTGTTGAAAAAAAAAACAAACTATATTTCATTGTTTTTTTAAGCAGTTGGTGATGATTTTTACCACATTTCAGTTGAGTAATGATGAAACTAACTTTTGCAAATAAAAGTATATCAATTGTGAATGTAAATTATTTTTAGTAAATATTTTAATTACAGAATCTCAATTTTAAAAAATCTTAAGAACTGTCAACAAAATGGCGTCAAAATGATTGATTTATCGATTAAAAAGTAAATATTTATTTTAAAAGTTCATTTCTACATTGTAATTAAAGAAAAAAAATTTTTTTATAATAATTTGGACTTTCCTCTTTCTAACAAAAACAAGAAAAAAATTGAGAACACATTTTAAAAAAATTAATTACGTTTTAAAATAGGGTGTTGACTATTTAAAAAGTGCTCTCAGCAAAGAACTGCTCTAGGTACCTTTTGCAGTTTTACATGGAATTGAAATTTTTCATGAAGACAATTCCGTAAAGACTTGAATAAATGGTAATCCGAAGGTGCAATACTTGGTAGATATAGCAGATAAGGGAAAACTTCCCAGCCAAGCTGTAACAATTTATAATTGGTCATCAAAGAAACATGCGATCTAGTGATGGAATATTACACCCTTTCTCTTAACTAATTCCACATGCTTTTTGTGGATTGTTGCCTTCAATTGATCTATTTGGAAGAAGTATTTTTTGGAATATATTGATTGGTTCTCAGAAAGGAGCTCATAGTAGAAGACTCCCTCCAATACAACCATATATGCAGCATCACATTTTTGGATAAAGACCAGCCTTTGTTATGGGTTAGTGGTGGTTTATTTGCTTGCCCCATTGATCTCTTGCATTCCATGTTGTTAAAAAGTATTTTCATCATCTGTCACAATTAGTTTAAAAAAAAAAAAAAAAAAAAAAAAAAAAAAAAAAAAAAATGGAACAATTTCATTACATTTAAGTAGCAAATGGAAGCCACGCATCAAAGTGACTATCATAACCAAGCTGGTGCAAATGATTTTCAGCACTTGATTTGGATATTTTGAGTATGTTAGCATTGCTTATTCTCAAGTAATGTCTTGGTCAACATTTACCCAACAGTGGAGTAACATTCAGCAAGAAATCTCCAGTACAAAACTTTGCAAATCACTTTTGACACATTCAATCATTCACAGTACTATTTCATAAACTGCATAAATCCTTTTTGTATTTAAGTCACATTTTTACCTTTCTTAGAATAAAAAAAAAACCATTATAATGCTAAAAACGTTATTTTCCTCCATTTCAATGTTAGATTCAATAATCAAAATATACCAATTCTGACATTTTTAAAAAGAAAATGTATGCTAATAGAGCTGAAAATTAATCTTTTTAAATTAAGTTAGTTAAGACTAATTTCTCCTAATGCAATCTAACAACAAAAGCAGAACAAGCCCAATGAAAAATGTTAGCTAGGAGCAGAGACAAGACCACACAGTATTTAATGTGATTAAGGAAGAAAAAACAAAAAGAGTTACAGATGCATTTGTTGGACCATTTTGTATCTGGTCAATAACATACAATAATAGATTTAATTTTATAATGAATGAAAAACCGAAGTACTCTGAAGACGTTGCTGAAAACTGAAGAATACAAAGAATACCTTGAATTTCATCTGTCTACTTATTAAATACACACATGCATACTAAATTTTTAAGCTGTGATTATTTTTTAAGGAATGTTAGTGTAAAAGCTATATATCTTGAAGAAAAAGTCAACAGGTAGTAAAATACAAAAGAGAAGAATAAAACTGGTGTTTGTTTCCTGATAGAAATATGGAGTCTTCAACCAGCTATAACAAATTAGTAGCCTTAAGTTTATAAGACCATCTTGGGAAAATGTTTCTCACTCTTTATGATGGCCAATACAATTGCATTATTTATAAAACAGGACACTTGAAGTATAAATATTAATAAAAGAGAACAAAGACATTTCTGCTAAAAATAAAGAAAGATTAATGCTTTGTGCATATAAGAGAAAGGAGACATGTTCCAAACAACCATAGCAGAACATGAAATAGTGCGGTTGTTAAGTTGATTTAAAATATAAGAAATACAAATATATAGTAAAAAAGAAAATATATAATTAACAATTATTCCACTGATTCCCATTATAAACAAATGTATATACCACATTTAACGGTTTATAAGATGCACTTTTATTTTACAAGTGCATTTTTGGGACTATAGGTCATTACAACTCATCCCTACCACTTAGGTGTATTACAAGGCTATCTTGCATGGCCAACCATCCATAATTTTGTATGTTTCTCCCCACTTAGTCTTTTGCCAGACTAAGGTAAACTTAGTAAATTATCCATAACACTGTTCCATTGAATGCAGTGTAATAATGGAAAAAAGAAAATCTTATTGGTTGGCAAATACAGTATGTATATCTGAATCTGTATCACCTATCACCTGTCACATGATACATAGGTAAGAAGTGTAATCGGTTCTATTAGTTACCATATGAGATATAAGGAAAAAAATATCTAATTGGATCCCAAGCTTTTTAGTACAAACACAAGGAATAAAATATGCAGATACATTCATTAAACTTATGTATATTTACTATCAGTATTTTATGTAGAGAATGTAGCCTAGGCGAATCATTTATTTTCAAGTTGTATAGTGGGAATGCAGGAATCAGATTTACACAGTACTTATTAAAGGACATCCTAAAATAAATCAGGTTCAAATTGATGATGGATTTTTTTCATTTTTTATTTATTCTTTTACTTGTAGTAGCTGTGTTCTCGAGTGGTTACCCAACTATTAATCAAGCACTGTCTGGCTTAGCTTCAGTCATTACATTACCAATATGATATAGTTATAAGTCACTATTGCAATAGAATTTTAGGACAGGGATCTTCCAGAATCTCACTACAAACAATTTCCAAACAGGTATTTGTTTATTTCCTCTTCAAAACCACTTTATCTCACTGTAGGATGTGGACTTTGTAAATTCCTATGGGAAAATGATTGGTTGTAAGTTTTGAATGTACCTAGGCAAGACGGATTCTGTCACGGAATTGTCAACATTCTAAAAATGAATCAAAGGCTTGTTAGCTTTCTCATATACAAAAGAAAGGGTCTGAAGTTCCAGAGCAAGGTTAGGTTTGTAAGAGAAAAAACACTAGCTCTGGACTAGAAAAAATATGTTTAAAAGTCTAATATTTTTTTAAAGAATTCTCTCAAGTATGCAATGTTATAAATATCTGCATATATACAGATAATATAGAGAGAATGCATTTTATAATTCTTATACAAAAATACTTGCAATTTTACTTTCCTAGAGCAAGATGAAATTCCGTTACACACAACTACAAAATATCAACATTTCTTAATTATTTTTTTTCTAAATGAAATTTACAAAATGAAAATATGTTTTTCATACAGGACTGAAATTTAACTTACCTTGCAACTATTTGCAGCAGGCTAAATTTTAAGCCCCTTTCTTAACTACCGGGCAAATGTGTATACAGATAGAAGCCAAATATTTAAGAATACAGGTCTGGTTAGTCACTCAATAGA
This sequence comes from Architeuthis dux, assembly GCA_006491835.1. Taxonomy (NCBI): domain Eukaryota; kingdom Metazoa; phylum Mollusca; class Cephalopoda; order Oegopsida; family Architeuthidae; genus Architeuthis; species Architeuthis dux. The sequence continues at coordinate 224,318 of VCCN01007370.1, forward strand.
AACTGTCATGTGACCAATGTCTTCTGGTAGGATACTGTTGGGGTGATCAATTAAAAAATTGGAAAAAGGGGGTGATCAATGAATAAGTTAATTCTCTGGCCTTGTTAGGCAGTGATCACCAAAGACCGAATTTTCAAAAAAACAAGCAAAAAAATAAGTGACCAATTTAGCATAAACTTACATTGTAAATTGAACTCCCCACTAAAAACCTATTTTGGGAGGGGGGTGATTTTTCAAAATACAAAATAAAGTTTTTTCTAGACATAAAGAGCAAATGTTTAAATTGTTAGCCCTCTAGCTTCATTGATGCGGCCTGTACGCGTGACAGCCAGACTCACTTGAAAACTGAAGAAACCTATGTTGATAGATTCGGTTGATGGTTTCTAATATTCAAGACTTTTTTCACCATAATGGAAATTATATTCAGAGGCAGAAGGCATCAATTCAAGCAGATGCTGACCTCTACATAGAAAGATCTGGTTTAAAATAGCTAAATATCAATGGAGAAGAGCAATACTTAATGGATGGAATTATAATACTAAAACAAATATATATCAGTATTAGATTTTCTTCATACAACTCAAGGATAATTGTTCATAGTAATACAGACTGCAAGAAAAATATACTTTACAAAATATAAATAAGAAATTGGGATACAATTTACTAGATATTTATGAAGGCATATTTTGCTATTGGATATTAAATGCATAAGAATGTGCCAATATACAGTGCATGAAAGAATATATCTCACACACACATATATATATTATATACATATATATATATATATATATATATATATATATATACATACATACATATATAAATTTTGATTTTACTTATCTTACTAAACGTAAAAAAAAAGAAAGAAAAATAATGTTATTTCACTAGAAAACGCACATAAAAGATTTTAACTAACTTAGGTTAAACTGATTAATTTAATGAAAATACAAAAAAAAACAAAAACTAATACACAGTAGGATTAGTATCATCATTACTGTCTCAATGTTTATGAAGAACTACAATAACAAAATATTTCAGTGTACTGAAAGTGTGAAACTAAGAGCACATTCATTTGTAACAAGTGCATGTTTCAGCAACACCAGAAAAGTGGAGATAAAGAAAACAAAAGAATTGTAGATATTTTCTACAAAAAGAGCCTACCTGTTGTTTCTGAGGCTTGATGGTAGTGAGAACACCTGTTTTCCGCTTTGAAAAAGCCATATTAATAATGAAAGGTACACTGCTGAGACTGTATCATCGTCCTGCCAGCCTCAGCAAAGAACAAAGAAGCAAAAGTAGGTGGCCAATTCAGGGTGCAAGACATCCGAGAATTTCTAACTCCTGACACTTGAGAACATTCAGTTCAAAAAGCAACCGGTCCCTGGTAGTCTCCAAGAGTAGGTAAGTAGAGGTAGAGTCCACAAAAAAAAGAGAGTACAGGTGGGAAACGGGTTCATGACAGAATGACCACCAGCACCAAACAAACACCACCACAGGTAACTGTTGAATAACTACGGAGATATTCTCACGCAAAAAGAAAGTTTATATCAGCAGATAGACAAATAGATAGATATAGGAGCTGGTTCTCAGATGTTTTAACATATGAACTTTCCCTCTCGAGAGAAAACTTCTTGCTGCTGCTTGGATAAATGATGGTAAAGTATTGAGATTTAGAAACTAAGGTGTCAGGAGGAGGCAAAAGCAACAGATTTTAGAAATAGAAAGGAATGCAGCCAACTTTCCCTTCTTACGCTGTCAGTGTGCTCCTCCTACTCACCTGCATAGCTAAACATCAAGTTTGATTCTCTGCATGTCTACAGAGGCAAAGACAATAAGCGCCCCAGATATTGCCTCTAACAGAAAGTAGTAAGGGAGAGAGATGGGATAACAGAACCATTCTTGCAGATCTGACACAGTAGACAGGAGCCAACAGGATACACCTGACATAAATAGATTCTTATTTCCATTTAGTCAAGGTAAGAAAAAGTTAATAAGATTAAAATGTAAAAACCTAACTAATATTAAGTTTCTTTCAGTGAAGAATTTCAAATAGAAGAGCAATAAGTTTTATTGAAGAATATACCTGCAAGTACTGAGAATGTGTAGAATCATCAAGTTGGCATTCCTGCCATATATGCAACTTGAACTCAGTTTCCTTGGGACATTCATAAATAACTACTTCTTTTGGCCTTTTTTCTAAATAAAAATATGCTTGCATATTTGCTTAGAAATATTTTCCCCAGTTAATTCTATTCTGATTTTATCTCAAACAATTTGTTTCTAAAATCCCCTGTAACAATCTTAATAGGTTTGTGTGCAGAGGGAGATGCAAAACAATAAATATTATATATATGCTTACTTTGTAAACCTGTCTAACCACCTACTGCTCTTTTTATAATTATTTTTTAATGTTCACTATCAATGACCTCTGTCAAGTGATAGACAAAAGTTAATTCAATTCTCTTAATTTAAATGAAGAATTTAACCAAATTAAATTAAGTTTCAGATTATGTTAACATTCATATCAGGTGCTTGCACATGTGATGTTAACAAGTATAAATAGTTGTAGTAAAATAATCAACCATATAGAATCAAATGTGGGAAAGTTTCCAGATATTACAGAGCACAAGCTCTATTAAGTTAATTTTGTAAACAATCTTGTTTAGTTATGTGCTTAAACCCAACACATTTTACTATTATCCAAAAATAGAAGATTTAAAACTAACAAACATAAGAGCATTTACATGCATAAAAAAAATCCATGCATCCAATTACTTTGAGAAAGTAAATTTGATATAAAATTTTCAGATTAAATTCTTGTATAAGCAAAGACATATTTCTTCTATAAGCAAAGACATATCATATAAAAAGATACTTAATAGCTTTGATGATAGTCTAAAAATACTTTAAAAAACTTTATTAGCTCATTTTATATTTTATTGGTATAGATATATTGGGTGATTTTTTTTTTCTGTGTGAAGCATTGAATTATTGTTGACATCAGCAGTTTATTTGCAAAAGGTGAATATAAACCTTTTTCACAAACCTAATATTGATAATGGTCAAAAATCCAATAACATTACCTGATCTTTATCATAACTAATATATATAT
>VCCN01007370.1:253007-269391 GCA_006491835.1 Architeuthis dux
AAAAAAAAAAAAAAAAAAAAAAAACTAGCAGCATTAGTAGTTTGTACAAAGTTGTTGCAAATAAGAATGAAAAAAAAAGCAAATTGACCAATTTTCTACTAAACAATTACAAGGTCTTAACCTTGATAGGTTAATGATAGTGTCTACTTTTATTTCAAACCAACTGACAACCAAATTAAGTTATCTAGAAAGTAAGATCACTGTAGGTAACTCTACAGCATTTTAAAATTAATTTTTCATTTTTATTTTTCACTTGTCATTTTTAATAAGTTCTTCAATACAAGTTAAATATTTCTATCAAAGTTTTTAGAAAAGACATTTCTCTGAAAAGACTTCCAATAAATAAATTTTAAAATTAAAATAGAAAAGTAAAGTAAATATCAATATTTGCATGTAAAATATAAGGGTTATGATATTGAACATTTGTCAGTTTGATCAAGTATTAATTCATATATTAGCTTATATATTACCTCAAGAGAGGCCTTTTTTCTTTCTTTTAAATATGTTCTATTAAGACCACGCCTAGGTCATTCACTAGCAATTGAGTTGGAGTCAGTTATCTCCCTTTATTTGTCATTTCCAAGCTAGTAGTACTACTCCTTCAACACTATTTAGTTCATTCATAATTTATCCCAAGAGAATAATCTGTCATTCTTTTAAAATGTACTATTTCTTAAGAATGGGCTAACATTTGTTAAATCATAACTAAATGTTCATAAGGGAATAAAATTTCCCTTTGGCATTACATCAACCATTTTAATATGAAGAAATGAGCAGCATTCCACAAAAAAAACCCACAAAAAACACGCCATTAATTTCTTGTAGAAGGAAATTAACATTATACTCAAGTATAAGTCTAAAACATAAGTGACAAAGAGAGAATGGCTGAAATGTTAATAACATTTGAACACTTGAAATTCTTCAGACAAATAGTAAATCTCTGCATTCAACCCACAGTGAAGTTTGATAACCATCCAATTTACTCTAGGTAATGACATTTAGTTGATCTGAAAAAACTTTCCACCATTACCTTTTTCTAATCAAAATACACATTACCAATTTAACATTAAGATGAGTACAAATGGGATTATTACTTTAAAATATTTCAGAAATGTATCTTAATCACATAAATAATAACAATTAAAGAAAAGGAACATTTACCAATTATTTATCCTTAACAAGGTGTTTCTAAAATTCATAGTTTTTCTTTTCATCACTACATCATTTTATACTATTTTTTTTTTAGACATCAAAAGGATAAATGTTTATTTCTAATTGCAGGCAATTAGGATGCCTCAAGTGAGATAGTATATTCATAGTGCCAAGAAGACCAATTTATTAGCTATGTCATTGCACAAAGGAGTCAGATGTCTACAATAATTATAAATGTGTCACATTTAAGCCCAATAAGATTGTTTTGGTAGTGAAATTTGGTAAATACCTTGTCGGAGATAAAAAACAAACATATCCTCCTATGTCTCTAATAAGATATAGTATAGCTAATGCTTTAAAATGAAATTGCGATAACTGCGGATTGGGTACAGGCAATATTCAAGGATGGGTGATAGATGAACAATGACAAACATCATCTATACATTCCCTTATTTAATTATATAACCCTTCTCCTTGGTTGTCGCAGGGAAACAGGTGGCACAATAAAGAGTATAACTGTAAAAAAAAAAAAAAAAAAAAAAAAAAAAACGAGTAGCATTGGAAGTGTTAATAACAGTTTCATTGACTCCTGAAATGTCTGTCCAATTCATTTTATTTTTACAGTTGGTTTGCTGGCATAAGTCAAATATATTTCTTAGTTGGGGTAAGGTCAGAGTTGTGTCTGTCATCAAATGGGCTTACGGTGTAGTCAAATAGCACTCAGCCCGAAATATCGGGCTTAAGGGTTCAAAGGGAGATTGTTTTTATTTGTGGTTTTCTGAATGAGTGGGTGATAAAATAGGTAAAAAATGTTGGGGGTCCACTAACACCTGCGTTATATCGTGAACAGCGCTATATATCGGGGGACGCCTGTATTAGCTAATGAAATAGACTTGACATAGCAATTCAGATATGGATATCAGGCCTTGTCCAAACTATATGAACGAACAAACAAATACATGCACACACATACTTTGAAACCGGATAACAAATGAATTTGGTCACATGAGCATAAAAAAACAGTCTTTTGCAAGCAATTTGTAAAAGGTTTACACTTAATTTTTGCAGCAAATTTTTTGGGCCACTAATCATTTCATTATATTGAAGTGTTTTAAAAAGTATTATAACAAGTCTTGGTCACACACAAACAGATCAGATGAATAAAGCAAAGCATTCTACCTAAAACAAGGATAATCAATGCAATAAATGTACATTAGAATATTACTATGGTTAAAGTGTAGAAGCGATCATGGGATTACAGTTAAGTCAATAAGCCACCTGAATTCATTTAAGTGAAACAGAGAAGCAAACTTATTTTTGAAAACAAAATCTCCATAATTGATCATATAATGGAAATTACATTCAACTGATCACTCTCAAAAGAGCTGCTTTCTAATTAATGGAGTGCTTCACATTGGAAAATAGGCCTAAGAGAAGGCCTAAAAACAAACCAATCAGGAAAATGATTTCCAATATATCACTTTGAAAACTTTGAAGCAAATATCTGCTCAGATAAGCAATGTAAATTTTTAAATTTCAATTTCTGATTACCAAACTAGGAATTGAGAATTTTTAGTTGTATATCTAGATACTGCATACTAAGCTTTATTTTATTTTTTTTTTAGTTATTAGCTGTGGTGATACAATACGCATTTTTATTTTTGTCATCTGTTTAAATTTTTTTTTTTAGCTAAAATTTATAAGAAATAAAAGCAAATTTTCAGAAAAAAAACCCCACTGATTTAACATTTTTTTTTTACACTGTATCCTGATGGTTGTGAATAATAATATTCCCCAGGTAAGTCAGTTTTAATTTAGTTTTTCAAACTATCATTGTCGATTAGCTTATAGATTTTGCAATTGTTTAGTCTATATCTATCTTTCTAAATATATAGTAAATAAAATATTTTTAAAAAAACTTGATCTTAGAGAATAAATTTTTATTTTTACAATATTTTGTAAAAATAGCTAACAGTCCATATTTCTGAGTTGCTTTTACCATGAGCTATCCTAATCTAAAGTTATCACTAATAATCTACTATAATTTAAGTTAAACTATACCGACTCTCGTCTGTATTTACTTACTGCTTGAACTATCACCTGTATCATCGTATATCTTATAGTGTGGCTACACCACTGCACAATGAATTGACTAATGGAAATAAGAAAAGCTTGAAGACTAAGATTAGTGAAGAAGTCCAAATGTTGTCCAGACAATAACATAATATATCATTCTTAATAATTTCATCTTAAAATCTGTTCAACTAAACTTTATTTCCATACGATAAATTAAAACCATTATTTTTTTTCAATTTGAAGACAATTCTTCATTTTTGTAATTGTTCAAATAAAATATTTAAAAATATTAACTACTGACAGTAGAAAAACATAGTAAATAAGATAAGAAAAAGTTATTTGAACCAATTCAAATAACTTCTTGCAATAAAATATACATGCAGCCAATTGTACTAAAATATTCATGCTTTTTCTAATAGTTTTCACTAATTCAATCAGGTTTATAACAGTTTTTATCACAGTAAAACATAATTGGCCAAATTTTGGTAGAAATTAATAAAAAAAATATCATACTAATAAAACAACACAAACAAATGAATTAAACAAAACAAATTACTTTTAAAACTTTACAAGTACAAGTGTTTTTAGAGCTGTCAGCAAAAAGCAATTTGTTTATACATCTGATATATATTCATCATCATCAGCCGTTATAAGTCCACTGCTGGACGAAGGCTTTTCCCACCTCCTTCCATGACAACCTATCTTGTGCTAATCTCTGCCAAGTCTTACCGGCAAACTTTTCTATCTCGTCCCTCCATCTTGTGTCTGGCCGTTTCCTACTTCTTTTACTATCCCATGGGCACCAATCTGTTAATCTTTTCCCCCATCTATTGTCATCTCTTCTCGCTAGGTGGCCGGCCCATCTCCACTTTTGTTGCTTAATTAGTTGTATAATATCCTTTACTCTAGTCTTTTCTCTGATCCATGTTGATCTTTTTCTATCTCTCAGCGTTACCCCTAGCATTGCTCTTTCCATGGCTCTTTGTGCTATTCTAAGTTTGTTTTCTGCTCGTTTGGTTAATTTCCAGGTTTCGCAACCATAAGTCATGGCTGGTATTATGCAGCCGTTATATACTTTCCGTTTTAGGCACATTGGCAAGGTGCTCCTCAGAATGTCTCTATTCATACCAAATGCTTTCCAACCTATCGTTATGCGTCGCTTTAAGAAGTCAAGAATTTAAGTAACAGTGTCCACGTTTTTATTGTTTAAACCAAAATATTCAAAAGTAATTTTCTGGTTTGTACTGGATAATTTACAAAGAATTGATTTCCATTTATATAGAAAAAGATACAGAAGATTAGAAGATATTTGATCAATTTCAATCAAGCTGATTCAGCAATGCACTGTAGCTACTTTTTCACTGTACAGACACAGTAAATCCATTAAACCTAGAAGAAAATAGCTAAAGTGATTTATATGATTATTAGAAAAGCTGTTTCTTAATGCAGAATATTGCTTAACTTTAGGGATTAAATAAAAACCAAAATCTAAATACACTCAGATTTGAAAGATGCCAATTGCTTTCTTTTGCACTCTGATTTTTAGCAATGTATAAAATAAGGTAAATAGTAACATTGTAAAGAATTAACCAAACAACAATAATTATAAAGCACCATAATAACATCACCTGATAAACAGGTTTCATTTCAAAGGTGTTTATATAGACCTTAAATACATTTGATGGCAGGGGTTTATATCTGACTTGAGAGAATCAGATTATAGCTCAGATTATGTTCAGATTATTTTTAGATTCTAATCAATATACCTATGCAAGTCATGAGTGATTACTTGATTTAAATTCTGCATATTTGCATATATAATAAATTATACCAATAGAGACATAAGCAGTATCATCTTGATTTTTCATGTTCCACCAAACATCATAAATGCATATATATTTATAATATAGCAACTACCAGACTTCAACACTAAATACTTGAAACCTTTTCATCAGTTTTCTGGTACCCTGTGTTAGGCCATTCACACTGACAATATAATATTCATGTATTAATCACTTAATATCTACTGTAGCATAACAACAATCCTGACATTACTCAACTATAAGGGCTTTTGAGGGAAAAATCAAATTACTGGGTAACTTTTACAAAACTTTGACTGCATGAAATAGAGAGCAGTTATTTTCTTTACTTACAGTTCCTAAAGCATATATTTCTGAATAATATTAAATCTCAAACTGCAATAGGCATTGAAAGATACAAATGCACTACATTTAACTTTCAAAGAAAGTTAAACAGGAAATTTAAATAAACATTATACAATAAAAATGTTTGTTTTTAACTCCTACACAGTAACATACCAATTTGATAATGACTAAATTTTCTTGCTATATATTTCAACTCTGTTAATTACTTATGTATATTAAAGGTTAAACATGAATCATGCTAAAAAACATCATTAAAGTTGCTAAATAAAGCAAAACAAAAGCAACTGTTTAGATCTTAAATAGTTGCAAATATATAACTAAATTGCAGTTTCAGTAAAATTTTAAAATGGTTTTGCAGAATTCCAAATGCAAACTGTTTGCAGATTATTATCCCATGTCTTAATAAATTTCTGCATATTTTATCAGATCAGTATTTATACTGGAAGACATTGGATGGAGGAGTTGAAAATTATTTATATCTACTTGTGTAAACCTTATAAAATTAGTTCAAAAGCAGAGGAAGCAAAAATCACCAAAAGGAGTGATTAACCAACCATTCAATGATCTCTTGCAATAACTCACTATGAATCAGTTATCTTTATGAAAGAAGAAAATAATAATCTAACAATAATTTCCCCTAATGATCACCTTTGGAATGGTAATTCCATATCTAAATGTAATATATACATACAGACATGTAAAAACCCACGTATAACATGTATGGGATTTCAAAATGGCCAAATGATTCAGATCAAATTTTATGTGTGGGGGGTAATTCTTAGAACCTAAACAACTGAAAATTATCAAAAGACTTTTTCAATAGAGAGTTTTAAAAAATGCTTAAGATTTAATTTATGTAACTAGCCACATGCTCAGTTTACAAGTTTGAAATATTACAAATATACGCTTAACTAAAAAAAGACAAGACCAATATTAAAGAAATTATTTTATTAATTATATCCTGTGTAATCCAGATATGCAATTAATTTGTCTTATACTTTCTGAACTCTGCACAAAAATGCTAACACTTAAATATGTAAATCGGAATAATCTTGTACAGATGAGTATGCATGCCTGCAAAGAAATAGGTCAATACTATGATCCTATAAGAATGCAAGTGTAAATAAATCCCTGGAAGATAAACTGATACCTCATCATCAAATATACAAACTGTCTTTTTCTTGCAATGATAAGAAATATAATCTGATCACTGATCAAGTCAGGTCAAACTCTTGTTTCAAGTTTGTATGGCATCTAGAATTAGTATGAACAATGAATGACATCAATCTCAATGTGGCCACTATGATGACACCTTTCTATTCTAATCCCCATACACATTTTGTCCATCACTGGAGATGATCTGGAAATTAATCCTAAACTATGTAGGCTTCTCATGTTGATGTCATTAACTCGGTTTGACGGCTGTTATATTTCATAAATAAATATGCTCAATACACAATTTATACTGAATATATCTAAAATGCTATAGATAGTATGATTTGATTAAATTTTGCTACAAGTTGAAGAAATTGTTCATTGCTATTTCACATCATTTGCCAATTTTTTTTCAAGTCAATAGATCCTTTTCTATGTCATCAAAACAGAAAGACTTAGCAATGTTTATTAATGATTTTTCAAACTCTTCCAGGTGCTGTATGCAGCAACAAGATTGTTCTGCAGCCATCTCAGCCTATGCTCCGTCCCTGTCTCACACATATGCTGCTCCATAGAGGACACATGACAGTGTGCTCTCCTAGGAGACACCATACTCATAGTGACTGGCAGCAATCACACACCCCAATTATAATAATGAATTTTTTAATGTTAAAAGGATAACATCAAAGAAAAAAAAAGTACAAGTAAAATGAATTGATATGTAGTATCTGATATGATATTTGTAAATGCTCAAGTTACATGCACTGTAAGCAATCAAAATCAATAGTCAACAAAGGTGCAGAAATGTTGCAATACCATTATATATTGTAAATAAAGGAGAAGAGTTATATGATAAAAATGAAGCACTAAATTAAAAAGTTAACATAAAATTTATATGAAACAACATCTGAAAAATAAATTTAACTTAAAAGTCACATAAAAATCTAAATACAATAGTGAAACAAAAGGAGTCAACAATACAATCAAGACGACATTTCAGTATAAAAGTATGCTTACAGAAAGATTTACCTAAGAAATTCTAATAAATCAATACAGAATACTTTCAACTCAGAATTTGCAATGCGATTTTATTATTCAATATATAATTTTAGGAAAAAAAGAAAAAGAAAAGAAAAAGAGAATCAAATGCTTCCTTTACTGCAATACAATGACAGCTACAAATGCATTGATTACTTGCAAGAAAATATTAGTATTAAATACACTCAAAGGCACACATCAATCAACAAGTTAACAATTTAAAAGCTGTGTAAATAGTTCCTAGAATTTTTACAATAAGAAATATATTTCCAATTAAAAAAATATATCGCATCACCAGTACATGCAGGATTGAGTTACACAATGGGAGAGCTAAACATAGAAATGCACAATAGGACTGCCTACAACATCAGACAAAAGTTGCATAATTTGGAGAAAAAAAAATAAAGATGATACTATCTAAACATGCATGAGAAAGCTCATTAACTGTGTACCAGTGAATTTAAGCAGATATGGAAAAAGCATGTGATAAGTGGAGGGTGAATACCAAATTTGTGTATAGGGTTAGACAACATTTATGTTATTTACATAAGCACTTGAAAAGTCATATTTGCATGAAAAAATAAATCCTTGGTCTATAACATCTATTTAAATCATCACCATTTTAAGCAATATATCTTGCTTAATTATGTTCACAGTTGAGTAGGAAGAACAATAGGAGCAGTGAGAGTAGATTACTTGGTACTACTATAGCATGCAGTCTACCAAGTCCTATCAGTGGGGCCGGTAGACCACGGCTTTTTGGCCTAAGATCAAAGTGTAGTACCTGTTCTTAATATCTGATACGTCACCGATGTGTGGATTTCGATATTAAACTGACAGGCACTAATATAGTAGACTGGTCCCTAAACCTTTGCGTGTTGTCAGCTTAGAAATGTATTAATGAATTAGTATCTAATGGAGTCCAGATTAAGGTTCTTAACCTTAAAATAAATTGAATTGTTTCTTCTTTGACTTAAAATAAATTGTTTTTTCTTCACACAACAATTGTGGTTTAAGTCATTAGACATCAGGGACATATCAGATATTAAGCTGATAAGAACAGATACTACACTGATAGGACCCGGTAGACTGCACACTATTTTTTTTATTCCATTCAACCATATTTCAATAAACTCTGAATGAAGATTAAGATTTTTGTCATGGTATTAGATAAGTGTTGGGGAAATCTAAATAATAAGCAATCATGTTGAAAACTATACATTCAAAGAGTGTAAATTACAGCTACATAAAATCAATAGCTGAAGATGAGGTAATAATCTTACTGAATTAATTCCAAGAAAGAATAGGAGTTGATTTCCAGGGTTTGTAGTAGGTTAATCAAAACAACTGAAAATCCATAAATTATCAAAAGATTGTAAATATTAATAACTAATTTACCCCTTGCCATCAAAAAATGACAGCAATAATTAAGTAATTAGGCAGTTCCATTGTATTTATAAAATATCAAAAACATTATGTTGTGCAATATTTTCTTGTTTAGTTTAATATTCAGGAAATATTGAACATAATCTAAAGTTAAAATTAAGTAAAGATACAATTTATCAAGTTTAAAGTAACATAAAATTCTATTTCTACTAAGTTATGTCATCAGATGATGTAAGCGTGACAAATGCACATTGCTAATTATTATATGTGTGAATAATATTCGATGACCATTTTAAATTATGATAGAAGTTGTTTAAAATGACAGATTTATTTTTTTCATATTAAAATTTTCTGAGTAAAGAATTTTGAGAGAGAACGCACCTAATTATACAGAAAAATTAAATCAACTACACAGAAAATACTTCTGAGAACTAAGTTTGAATAAGACATTTAAAAAAATAAAATTGTACATCATTTTGAAATCCAAAGTCAGAATTTTAACCTAGCAAACATGAAACTAGATTGAAACCTTTTTTTCAGAAATAGCAAGATGTAAACTTCCTAATAATCCCTGAGCCTTAAGCATGACATTTCAGTCTGACTCCATGTTTAGGTAATGGATTGACTACAATTTAATGACAATCCTGTGTAAGACTCACATGGTGATTTAAAGTATTTATTAAGCTAAGTGAACAAAGGTTATGATAATTAGTGTTGGGGTTAAGCAAGAATCCCCAGCCTACAGCCAGTTTAACCACAGAGCTTCAGCCTATCCCAGCTGTCTCCACATCATCCTTTCCTACACATTAACAAATAGAAGGGTTAGCATCTTGTGCCACTTAAAAGTTGATGCTTGTATGGACCTGCACAAGTCTCAATGCTTCTACTTAGCAAGGATGTATGTTGAGGATACATGACAGAGCAGAAAGAAAAATCTAAAATGAGAAAACAATTACAGCATCATGTAAAGCAAGTAGATTCTCAAAGGTTGAGAAAATAATATTAGAAACCTATTTTTAACTAAATAGGCCTATACAAGATCAATATCATTACAAACAATGGTTCCCAACTCACATGGAGGTTTATATTTTCACAGATTAGGCAATCTTTCTTGAAGTTAACTGTTAAAAGTTTAAGGGTCAATTTTATTGCAAAATATTATAAATGGTATGCTACTGCTAAAACAATCAATAATCCACAGATATAAAACGCAATGTGTATCCATGGTACTAGGGCATTTGCATCCCAGACATTTGTTTCCCATGCTCACTATACTGAAAAGAGTTGTATTTAGGGTTTCTGATTAAATTATACCTTTTTAGAGAGATATTCTTCTATTTTAGTGACTTTACATAGGCTTTTGTGGGTTTTATCAACATTATGCTGTGATTTGCAGAGAGATGTACATGCACTTTTGAAAAATCTTCAACACCCCATTTTTAAAAATTATTTTTAGCTTAAGTTTTTGATATTTTTTCCAAATATATCTATCAAAAAGGTGTAATTTAATCAGAAGACTAGTCTTCAGAATATTATTTATCTCTGTTCGGTAAATCCTGTCATTAAACCCTAAAAATTATTTAAGCTGCTGATGAGAACTTATTATGGAACAAATGAAAGCAGAAAACTTGAACATTTCAAACAGTTTTAAAATGAAACTGTATTTTATTAAATCTAATTACAGAGGATATACTTTAGGGGCAATTAACAACAATAAATGATTAAATATTTTTTTCAATAAAGATTTAGGTGTCCGGGGTTGCAAATTCTCTTTGAAGCAAACGTTTTTCTTCTTTCAATTTTAGGTGCTTTTAATCCTACAAACATCCGTAAATGTGTTAGTTTTTAGAAAAAAGTCAGATTTTACGAGGGGGGTTCTATTAATGTAACTATAATTATTAAACTTTTTGGTATATACTAAGTTGTTTTAGGAACAGTATTACTAATTAATGTTTGATTTCTTACACATTCAGTTGGTTGCTATATGTGCTGATTAAGTAGCATTGTTGAAATATTGATGAACACATAAATACTAGCTGGAAAACCTGCCCTACAGACAGAAAGCCTAAATGGGGCCCTTTGGCCCTAATAAGCGATAACAGTTTTTTTTCTTGTTTAATTTTTTTTAGGGGTACCTTAATACTATACAACTGCATCATTTCGGCTACTTGAAGGGTACATACAGATAAATAGAATCAGACTTAGTATTATATAACAGATTATTAACCACTAAAGTGCAAATGCAGACCAGACATTTTTCTTTTTTAAATTTCAGAGACTAATATGCAAAAACCATGCTCCAGAGCCCTCTTAGTCTTAGTAACCACAACAAATTGGTGGACTAAAGCTCTAGCTGTGTTTGAGTTATGTTAACACAGATGCACGGAACAGACATTTGCTGAATTAGAGTAAGATAGTAAATTCTTAGGTAAGCTTGAATGGTGACTGACACAAACTAATGAAACAATTTAGCATGAATTTACATTTGAAACTGACCCTCCCTCTAAAATCAAACTAGCTAAAAAATCTGCTCCATGGTCCCATTAATAACCAAAGAAAGTTTGGTGATTATAGCTCTGGCCGTTTTGCTATCATGGACGGATGGACATTTGCTGAATTATAGTAAGAAGATAGTGAATTTTCAGTTATGCCTTAACACAAATGAAGGAACCAATTTAGCATGAATATACATTTACAGGTGGAGTAAATCGCTGTAAAAAATAATAAAATGGATAGATATCTGGGGGTAGGAGACGGATTCATGCCTTTCCCAAGTGCATTAGTGCCAGTCTCAGTCAGAGTTTGAACTCGAGTCGCCTAGTCCATTTTCCACACTGCTAACCGATCGCCCATTAGCACTTACTAGGACATTTAGTGAATTATAGTAAGATAGTAAATTATTAGGTAAGCATGGATGCTACTGGACACAAACTAAGGGATCAATATAGCATAAACTTCCATTGCAAACTGAACACCCACCCAAAGAATTTTCAAAAACTTGCTAAAAACCTGCTTGGGGATCCCATTAATAACCACAGTTTTTTAGTTTTGCAATGACATTGACAGACGTACAGATGTTTGCTGAATTATAGTATAATGTAAACAAAGAATCGGATCGACCGTAAATCACCATTTTTTTAATCCTTGGGTTTTGTCAACATTATAGCCAAATTTCTTTTGCTTATAAAATGTAAACAAACAATCCAATCCACCATAACTCATCATTCCCCACAAGCCTACATACAAAATTTCATTGAAATATATTAAGGAATAATGAAGTTATTTCATTGAGAAAAAGAACAAGGAAATGGGGGAAGACAAAAAAAATAATTCACTTAAAACCTGCTCTGGGATCACATTAATAACCACAGAAATTTTGGTGGTCATAGCTCTGGCCGGTTTTTAGTTTTGTGATCACAGACAAACAGACATTTACTGAATTATAGTATGAATACTCATTCTCTTATGAAATCAAACAGTTTTGACAAGCAGATTATCTAATAGATATTGATTTCATACTGCAATATGGAAGCCCGGTTATTCATGCAGACTCACATGAATAAAGATAAAGGCTTGGTTGCTATCAAATCTTAAATGTAAAGAAACACTTAACATAATTCAACTGCAAGGCACAGTTTAGGTATTCAGTGCGGTTATAAGTACAAGACAAACATTAGCAGAAGCTTATGTCTATTTCTCATTTATAGCTGATGTTGGAATGGGAAAATTCAAGGTCGAATGTCACAAGAATAAATAAAAGTGAGAATCAGTAGTAAAATGGGAACAACAAGTGAAGCCAAATGCATTTATTTAATAGTTTATTAAATCAAGATTTAAGTTGGAGAGAATGAAATATATAGTAGGTTAATACAAAAGTTCCCATGAAATCTTAGAAGTGACTTTGAACTTTACTCAACTCCTTTTTGCTTGTGCTATCAGCCAATTACAGTATGTCATTACAAGCCTTAGAAAAAATCAGAAGCTATGGAAATCAGTTCCATGGAATGAACATCACTTAGCATTTAAATACTGGTCTTTCTCTTCTTGCTCAACAAAAAGTAATTTTTGAAGAAGATTGTCACTAGCAATGAAAAATTAATTTATAACAAGAATTAAAAAAAAAAAAAAAAAAAAAAAAAAAAAAAAAAAAAAATCATGGTTAGATTCAGGACGGCCTTCAAATCTCAACCTAAATCTACTGAGGAAAATGGTTCTTCTGTATGTTTGGTGTGATTTATAGAGTATTCTTTATTACGTACTCACAAAGCTACAGTAAGCAATTGGATTTTTTTTTTAATGACAAAAAATAACCTTTTTCTGGGCAAGGAAGTCTACCAAAAAGAAAGAAAAGGTTTTGCTTTCTGAAAAAAATGAAATAAGCAAGTAACTTGTGAAGTGAAATCTTATAAACCTGCTTTACTTTTTGTTTCAGGCCTTTTCTTTTTTAGTTAAATTAAATTCATGTTATTTCATTTTAGTAATATGGTTAATAATGTTTCTAATAAAACTATTATAATATAAATCCAGGAACAAGTCAACGAGATCAGATGATATTTTTTACTGGGTTCTGATTCTTTATACTTCAGTCTGGCTGGTCTCTTCAGGAGTTTTGAAATAATCTGAAGAGACCAGCATGACTGGTGAAATATAAAGAGGATCCAGTAAAAAAAGAAATCATCTACCATCCAATCCGGTGGACTTGTTTCTAGATTTATTATAGTTTTACATTATCAAACAAGTAACTAAAAATTCCAAAGGGAATCCCAACGGATAAATTAAGAAACAAGTCACCAATAAAACTATATACCTTGTAGGCTTCGCCATCTTAGCAGATGCTGTCACAGTATTATCTGAGACAACGGTCAAAGCCGGTGTCTTCGTTGGACCACACAGAACCTGAAGTGCAAAGAATTCCCCAAGAAGCTCACTCAAGAGAAAGCAGTTTGGTACAGCTTTGTCACATTTGAGACTTCCAGGGCAATCAAAAGGCTGAAAACTATGGAGATGGTGGGGATTGGTTAAGAACTACAGTCAAATGGGCTGCAAAGTCTATATCCTTAACACTCATCTTGATAAATTCAAGGAGAATATGGGAGCATATTTGATGGAGCAAAGCAAGCACTTCCACCAGGATATACTGGAGTTTGAACACTTCTACCAAGGTACATATAACAAGAACATGATGGGAGTTTATATTTTGGGGTCTGGTTTGTGAAAGTGATTTACAGTACAATTGTAAATCTCAAAAACCTACTGACTTCTAAATCTTTTGTGATCACTTTTGTTTAACATTAATGTAAATACATGTTAGTTTGGATTAATATGTTGCTGATTTTTTAAAAATGTGAATAAAAATATGCAAATTCATCCATTGTACAACTGGAAATAGGTAAATTTCAAAGTATCACTGCCTGGGTCACAAAAACAAAGTTTGAAGGGAGTAAGTCATTTTCTGTACTTTTTGCATAAGCAATTAGAAAATAACACTCACTACCCAGGAACAAATATTGCATTGCATGGTGTTATTTATATTTTGTACTGCAATTACATTATTTGTAACCAGAGAGAAATATCCAAACATCCTAGATAGTGGTAATAGTTAATCTCTTCAGAAAAAAAAAAAAAGATGTTCCCAAGAAAAAAGTTGGGAAGAACTACCCCATTTGCATAAAACAAAATATATCGCGTTAGAAAGAAGATTTTATCAGCTTCCCAACGGTGCATGTTCCCAATTTGTATCTGTTGGGCTTAAAAAGTTACAGCCCCAAACACTAAGCTAAGTATTCAGCATTTTAGGAGAAAACCTCAAGTCCACTGTCCAAATTCTATGGATCGTAGAATTAGTTTTTGATGGATGTATATATCGTTAGAAAGGAAATTTTATCAGCTTCCCAGCGGTGTATGTTACCAATTTGTATATGTTGGGATTAAAAAGTCACAGTCCAAAACGTGAAGCTAAGTATTCAGCATTTTACGAAGAAAACTTCAAGTACACAGTACAAAGTCTATGGATCATAGAATTAATTATTGATGAAAGTAAATATATGTATATATCGTCCGAAAGGGAATTTGATCAGCTTCCCAACGGTGTATATTCCCCAATTTGTATCTTGTGGTTCCAAAACGTTACAGCCCAAAACGCAAGGCTAAGTATTCAGCATTTTATGAGAAAACTTCAAGTCCATAGTCCAAAACTATGGATTGTGGAATTAATTGGAATTAATTCATGAGGGAAATATATATTTATGGATCGTAGAATTAATGTTTGATTGTGGTATATACATATATATATCATTAGAAAGAGAATTTCATCGGCTTTATAACGCTGTGTGTTCTCAATTTGTATCTGATGGGCTTAAAAAGTTACAGCCTAAGGCGTGAAGCTAAGTATTTAACATTTTACAATGAAAACTTCAAATCCACAGTCCAAAACTATGGATTGTGGAATTAATTCATGAAGGAAATATGTATATTTATATATCGTTCGAAAGGGAATCCTATTAGCTTCCCAATGCTGTATAACGATGTACATTCCCAATTTGTATCTGATGAGCTTAAAAAGGTACAGCCCAAGGCGTGAAGCTAAGTATTCAACATTTTACGATGAAAACTTCTTCAGTCCAAATCTATGGATTGTGGAATTAATTCTTGAGGTAAATATCTATATCTATATATCGTTAGAAAGGAAATCCTATCAGCTTCCCAACGCTGCCTATTGTCTATTTGTATCTGTTGAGTATGAAAAGTTACAGCCGAAAATGTGAAGCTTGTTATTCAGCATTTTACGATAAAAATTTGAGAATAGTCCAAATCTATGGATTGTGGAATTAATTCCTGATGCAGGTATATACATATATATACATTCTTAGAAAGGTAATTCCCCCAGCTCTCAAATAGTATAACTTGTAATTTTCTATGTGTTGGGCTTAAAGAATTACAGCCGACAATGTGAAGCTAAGTATTCAGCATTTTACGAGAAAACTTCAAGTACGCAGCCCAAAGTCTATGGATTGTGGAATTAATTCCCAATGGGGGTATGCACATATATATACCGTTAGATCTGTTAATTTGTATTTCTTGGGCATGGAGAGTTATAGCCGAAAACGTGAAGCTAGGTATTCAGCATTTTACGAGAAAGGTCCGAGTACAGTCAAAAAGCTATGGATTGTGGAATTAATCTTGGAGATATACACATATATATTGTTAAAAAGGTAATTTTATCAGCTTTCCAATGGGCTATATTATACATTTGGATCTTTTGATCCAAAAAAGCAATAGCCGAAAATGTTAAGCTAGGTATGTAGCATTTTTCAAGGAAATTTCAATTATACAGCAAGATTTCTATGCATTGTGGAATTAGATGCAGGTATACACACACACATATATATATCGTTAGAAAGAGAATTTCATCA
>VCCN01007370.1:273678-293448 GCA_006491835.1 Architeuthis dux
ATATAAATAAAAATCAATATATATATATATAAAAATAAATATATATACTCACACACACATTTCATTTTCAATAATTAAGATTCCAGTATTAATTGTAAAATGTTGAATGCATTCAAACCTTTACATGCATAAAAGTTACATATTGACACATTTTAAAATGTAATTTGATAATTATGCATAACACAATAAAATTCTCATTTGAATAAAATCAGTGACATTTGTTTTATTTAATCTTCTGGCTCACTTTGTAGATTTTATTTCTGAATAGATAAGAAAAAAATCGTTTCACTGTATTAATCTGCAAAAGCTCATGTAAAATCAACTAGCACTACTTTCTGTCAAAGTCCAGTCACTATTAGTTGCTTTCTTGGTAGTGAGACACCAAATGTTATCTATTTTTTCGTCAACTTTTACTAATGTCAGCATTAAAAAGGAAAAAAATTCCTTTATTTTGAAATGGATTGGGATTTTTTTTCTCTCAAAAAGAACACAAGAGTAAATATTCTCATATAAAAGCTATAAAACATTTCAAAATTGCAGCATATTCTCAAATACAATTTGAAAAATAATAAAACAAAACATTTTTTTAAAGCAATTGATTTGTGCTCCATTGTTTTGTTTTCCCTAAGGAGAAACAGTCAGTGTTCTCAGATATAATGAAATAAATATTTTATTATAACCCATAAATCAAAACTGTTGCCAATAATAAAAAAGGTCTCCAGTAAACACATGGCCAGCATGTGCACCAAGCAGAGAAATCTAACTGGCTGTCTCAATAAAAATGGGTTGGTCTCATGAAAAAGGAGGGTCTAAGCATTGGTTTGGTATACTAGTTCAGGGCCCATTGCTCTGTCCTGCCATACTGGACATTCATAATAGCCATAGAAGTGTGCAAGACATTTTAATGACAATCAGTAAAGCCTTTAAGCAGTAAAATGAAATTTTTAGACATTGAAATGTGTGGGAGCAGAATGGATGTGAAAATAATCCCTGGTAGGCTGCATGAGAATCTCAACTCTCTCACACTCATGCAAGATAGGGAGTGATGAAGCCCTGAGACATTGCAATCAGAAATAACCTTTACATATAGTAGTTCAAAGCATACCAAGAGGTATGACACTACTAACTCAAGGTAAGTAACAAGAAAACTCAATATTCTTGCAAAGAAATCAACATTAAACAATGAGGTATACATCACTATTGGTTTGAAGTAAAAGATTGAGAAAAGTGCACATCTGGAATACCTTTGCTTACTAGTATCAGCAAAAATGAAATGTGGGTTGGTGGGGTGGACAGTATACTGTAACCAAACAACCAGAAACTTGTCCTACTAGTTTTACTTGACAAATCGTGGTTAAATAACCAATTTGTCATTGTCAGGGCTCAGATAAGGAGTTTTGAAATTCATTTCTACTTTTCCACAATAAACTGCGCTGTACTTCTCATGACAGTACTCCAGCTTCCTCCCATCTAACTAGGTATCCAGGCAAGTGTGTCACATTTGTTTGTATTGTACACTTTTTAAACTATATCATCTTTCAAGAGTTGTCTAGGCCAACTATTAAAAGAAAGAATCAATTAGGCTTACACTTAGCACCATCTTTAAAGCTTTACTTATGAAAGTGGCAAAATATATACAGGGACATATTGTAAAAAAGCATATAATAAAAGTAATCTTCAAAAAGTACTATAAAACTTAAGTTTGAAAAGAATGCTATCTTTATAGAAAATTGGTGATTCAGTTTCCAAAGTTCTCCTCACAACAACTGACACTTTTTTTAAAAAGTAGCACCTTACATTAAGGTGTTTGTATCCTCAGTTAAACCTAGAATTTATGAATGTCAATAAAAAGAATTTAAGTGAAAAATCAAGCGAGTCATATGATAGGCCTTATCAGTTCTAGGCTGTAGTCATCCATGATAATGAGCAAAGAAAGAAACTTTTATTCAGTTTTACAATCATCAAATTATCATCATTAGATGTACAATACATAATTTATTATAATTAGACAAAAAGTACTCATCATGGTATGGGGTTACCAACATATTCTTACAAGACATTGTTAGTGAGCTCTGTCTTCCCCACCGTGGTTGTATGCTAAAAATAGCAAGTCCAAAAAGATCTATTGTAATGGTCAGTAAAAGAACATTGTTGATTTGGATCAGTAGAGAATAGAATCACTCAGTAGAATATATTAAGTAATCTTTCTATTTAGCATTGCACACTTGAAAGATAACTTTTGTCAAGAAATGTTTTACCTAAAACAATTGGCAAAAGTATTTTAAAAGACAGACATCAATCTACTTTGAGGTGTGTTTAGAAATATAAAATTGAAACTTTCAGAGTCATTTCCATTACACATGCAGGCTTGTACAGATTCTGTGCTTGTTAAATAAGCAAAACCGGGGAGATGGTACAGATTTGTAGTGATAGCAGCAGCATTCTGAGCTTAAAAAAACAAAACAACATTAATGAAGAATCAGTGTTTCAACAGAAAAAAATAGATTCATATCTAATGCCTATCAACAATAGACTCTCTGTAAATAGAAGAAAACATTTTTATGAATAGAGAATAACGTCATTGTTAGCTGTAGTAGTACAGTTAACTTCTGCCCTCCACCCTCCTCTATGACTTGTAAACCAATCAAATTTATGGTCTTGCTATGAGATAGCAAATATAACTGTAAGAATAAGTATCATGAAGAACACAGAAGATCATTTATAAATAATGATCATAAGTGTTACATCTCAGTTACTCTGGTGACTAACAATATATTTTTTGTGAAGAAGCCATCAAATGAAAAGGTTGAATCTGAATGTTGCTTTGTTGTTGAATATATATTTTTTTTTTATTTTTAATTCATGTGTTTTGATTTTACATTTTATAAGCACAAGTGTATTAATTGCAAAGAAGATTAGTGCACAAAGTCTAAATAGAAAGACTTAACATGTCTAACTTACACTCAAGTGTAACTACTGAGAGAAAGAATCAATTTTATTAGAAGTACAGTTATACTTCGAATAGTGTGGTTAACTTGTTCCAAAATGTTCCATACTATTCAAAACTGTACTGTTCAAGGTCTTATAATTTAATGTGTTTTTTTTCAGCTTATACAATGACATTACATTTACATATAGTCACATTAATTTGTATGGCAATATATTAACCGTACTACATCAAAACTGCATCATTCAAAGTATTGCTGTATGTCATTTTTATCTTGATTTGTCATTCAGCAGGTACCAAACAACCTTTCCATATATATGATAATTATAAAGACATTAGTTGAGAACCTATATTTGCCTGGCGCTGGAGTGAACGACCGTTAAACGAGCGGCCTAAATCGTAAATGTGAATAAAGAAACAAGTTCAGTAAGGGGATCGAACCCGCATCCACCCTGGAAGCAACCTTATATGCAGGCTATGCTCTATCAACTCAGTATAAAATGCCAGAAATACAAAATTATATCAAGGTTCTAATTATCTAGAATGATAGATACTGGAAACCTAATACAAAAGTAAAAATGCCAGACTTCAAAATGTATATCTCAGAATAGATTAGAAAATGATAATGGCAGAAAAGATATGTATTAATAAAAATGGTTGATCCAAAATCTTTAGTAATTTTTTATCAAAATATACTTCTTCAGTAAATTGACATGATAATCAAGTCTCTAAAATGTCAATCTAGAAAAGTGATGGCAAAACTTTTTAGCCCGGTATGGCGAATTTCAATTTTTTAATAATCTTGTTATTGGAGGGTCACTATCGTATTCATGTATTTTAGTTTTAGGTAAATGCATATAAACACCCTATTTTTCTAATACATTTATAAAACTAAGAGTTTAATGAAAATGAAATTTTAAAAGTTAGCTTAAAAGTTTGGCATATCACCTAAAAACCTGGTTAGTGTCACTGCTGACACGAGCGTCATATTCTAGACCAGTGATGGTAAACCTAAGAGCAGAACATTTAGGATCAATACCGTTACTAAACCAGGTATACAATAATGTCTCCATAGTAGACATGAAATGAAATTGGAAAAAAAAAAAAAAAAAAAAAAAAAAAAAAAAAAAATGGAAATTGAGAAGTAGGTATATGCCGTACACCCCCCTCCCCATTTCCATCACCAATTTTCACGCATACACATGGGTATACATGATATATAAACATGTGTGCAGGTGTTTGATAGTATAGGATATTCTTTGCTGTGTATAGATAACATAATTAAAAACAAATGTTCGTCTATAGTATTGATGTATAATACTTTTATTTAGAAAAAAAAATGGGAATACACTAGAAACCTTGTAGTAAAATAGTATATAATGCTGAAACTAACAAATTTCTGAACTACATGTGTTTGTTATTCTGATTAATTGCAATATGCTGCAGAGAATAGAACCAATCTGTTAATCTCAGCAGAAACCCATGGAGAAAGTCAGCCTATGTGATAACTTACACTCGTTAGTCAGTGGCATTACTACATTAGTGATAGTTAAGTGAAATAAATGACTAGAGTAAAAATGGATATAATTTTACACGAGCAGACATGAAAAGATGTATCAAAAGGATAATGCAGGATAAACACCAACTGGTGAAAAAGTAGAGGCAGACTTTCGTCTGATTACCTGCAGCTGTAGAAGAATTGAGAAAGTAGGTGTGCAAATTCAGCAGGAAGTTATTTTCCTCAGAAAGGATGTTTAGATTTGGGATATACAACTTATTGACAGGTTATTGTGAGAAATAAAAAAGCTGTCAAAAGGTGGACTGAAGGAAAGCAAAAAGGCAACATTCTGGAAAGATTATTTCAGTAATCATTTAAAAGGAAAAATAATTTTGTGAACATCTAATTTTACTCAAAAATTAACAAACAAGTAAACAGTCTTGAAATTTAAAAAAAAACAAACAAAAAAAACCTAATATGTATTGTGCAATAGGCAGAGTCTAACCCTCATTGCTCTCAAAATCCAGATCTGGGCCATAGTCTAACAAAAATAAAATAAAATCCTTGGCTTAATTCCTGAACTTTCAAAATAAATAGATAAATGTCCCTTATTATCATCATTTGATTTCATCCTAGATCAAACTTCTATCAATGTCATGTCTAATCTCTAAAATGTTTTCCCCCCAAATTAGTAGAAATACTAATCAGACATGAATTTATGAATATAATGTAATAAATCATCAATCCGGTAATAACACCTCTGATCTCAACTACAGTCAAAGAATTCAAGACACTGAATGGACCTCAATGCCAATTATAATTTGTATATTGAACATCAAAGTACTCAAGTGCAAAATAACCCCATTTGAAATTATTCAGTGTGGTTAGATGTTGCCTATGAAACCTAATTTTTTTATATAACAAAAGAATTTTCAATTAAAATGATTTCTTCAAATATATTTTATAAGAATTTGAGAAAGAAATAATAGTGAGTTAATGTTTTATATTGAGTTCAAGTGACCATCTATTGACAGATCAGCAACATTTGATTTAATAGACTTATGTTGACAACTCTTGATAACCAATACCCTTGTTTTCTACTGCATTTAATTGAAATGGGTTATGAAGGACCTTAGTCCTTCATAACCAATTTCATTTTCCACCGATACATTTGCATTACATTGATAAATATATGGCAAACATTCATTTTCTTGCCTCCTATGAACTTTAAGCTTTTAAACAGGACAATGACATGTAATTCTGATCACAAGCCTTACAGTCTTTGATTGAAGTTCTTGTTTGTAAATTGATTGAATTTTTCTCTTATATTCCTAGAGATGTCTTACATGCAGATATTTACCAATAATGATCAAACTAACTAGCTTGTTAACCATCTCTCTATGGCAGATGCCTAAGATACATATATGGTGGACAAATAAAGTCAATAGGTAAACTGTCTAATGTATTAATTCATCATGATAGCTAAATATTACATAAAATTATTATATTCAAATTGTGTCACTCATTTAAACAATGAATAGCAAGTTTGAAATGCCTGTGTTTTACTCCATAAATAGATTTTGACACTTAAAGCTACAGTAATCAGTATAAATATCTTCAATAGATGATTACAACAAATCAAAGGAATTAAACTATATAAATTGATTTGTAATAATTGAAGAACTACAGATTAAAAGCATATTTTTTAGCTTTTAATAAAAACTTTCATAAATTTATCAAATACTTATATGATTTGAAACTATGGAATCAATATAATAATTTAGGTTACAAATTTAATTGAATAAGGTCAATATCAAAATACGATTATTCTGTAACAACTTTGCTTTTCAAAGTATAAGCATTCGTACCAATATTAAATCTATAAAGTTTTATACAGCAGTGAAAACTACAGATTCAGCTGTGATCAGGACAAAGCAAAAGATAAATTGATAAAACGTGCATTCAAGATGTACAAGTGAGTGTTTTTCCCAACAAACATCCATAATGCAGAACCAGCACTTCTTAATGTTGTCTACTTCAGTTATATTAAACAAGTAAAGATTATTTTAATAATAATCTATTATACTTTCTTTAGATTAATTTTACATCAAGATCTTCATGTCTGAAAGAACCTACAATATTTCTAGACATTTATAAAAAATATTTTAAAAAAGGTTTCAGCTCTTTTTGGAAGTAATCAAAGAAAATTAAGAAGACTAATCTCTTGAATGTAACAATATCTTTGTTCAAAGAATGTTTTTTTAAGTAGAGCAATGGTGGAAAATGATTTAACTTGTTAATGGGGGATTTTTATATAGATACACACACACACATAGTTTTCATTGCAAAAATAAAAACATTTCATTATGTTATGTTGGAATAAATCAGAATCAGAGAGGCAAAGGATAGCAATATTGAAATGCAATAATATAAATATGTCTTAAGTAGGAATGTTAAAAGCAGCAATAAAACTTTAAGAGGATGCATTAATTTGAAATTTCAAAAAAGAATTACTAAATGAAAAACAGATGGGTAGACAGGATACGTGGGAGTGATCAAACTGGAAGAAATTACTTTTAGAGAATAAAAAAACTCAACTACCTAAAATACAGAATTTAGTAAAAAAAGATTTGGTCTACTCTAAATAAATAATTGCATATCATTTTTGAATAAAAACCACAAATAATTTGTGCTAGAGTGTGATGTGAACTCAAATCTCAGATACAGAAAGAGTGAGTGTCTGTGTTTGTCAACTGTGAAAGAGCTCCAGTTCATCAATATAAAATACTAGCAGGGATACCCGGAGGAAAATAACTTAAAATATAACAAGAGAAAACAAATATTTTATAGAGACTTCATAAAATTAGACAATTGGTACACACAACTTTTTCTTCACAATATATCCTTTCCATAAATGGACTGTACTGAAAACTTTTATTGAAATCCAATAATTAGTTGATTTTTGGCAGATTTTATATCCGTTGCCCAGAGAGAAATAACTCTTTTTTTTAAATCTTGGTATCTTGTCTCGTCGCTACTGTCAAAAGTGTGTATACACACCGTAAAAATGTTTGGGAAGAAAATGGAGTACAATAGAAATTTTATTGCAAACTAAATTATTTTGCATTAGCCTCTAATTAATGCGCAATGTTTGGGGTCTTGCACATCCCAGGCAGACCCATGCACAAATATTCGCATATACTACCGGGTCATGTTCAGCACTCTAGTTACATTGTAAATAGAACCCACTCCTAAAAGCTTAAAAATTAATTATTCTCAAAACTGACAAATAACCAGAGGTAACAAAGACCTTATAGATTGAAAGCACAAAAATTACTTGTAAAAAGGTTTTTTTTTCTAGTATTCAACTAAAATGAATATTTGCGTGCAACCTCTCATAGGCCATGACATTCACTGTGAAAAGATGTACCCATATGCTAAATTTTAGATTCCTAGGTGTAAAATTGTGACTTGCAATTACTTCGATTGCATAGAAATAACCTCTGCAGTCAGCTCCACATAGCACATGACATTTGCTGTGGAAAGATGTATCCCTATGCCAAATTTTAGCTTCCAAGTGCAAAATTGTGGTCTACATTTGTCTTAATAAAAATTAAAAATGACCAGACATGATCTCTGATGACCTTGTCTGACATCCGAGGCCAAGCTCATATGACCTTTGCTCTGAATAGATATACCCCTATGCCAAATTTCAGCTTCCTAGATGTAAAATTATAGCCTGCAATTGCTTCAATTGGCTAGAAGTGACCTCTGAGGTCAACTTCACATAACCTATGTCCTCCACTGTGAAAAGATGCTAAATTTCAGCTTCCTAGATGCAAAAAAAGTGGAATAGACAGACATTGAGTTATATATAATATATATTCTATATAGCTTTTAAAAGAACAATGAAGTTTCTTCTTTAAATAGATTAACAACTAAGCAATTATACTAATATTCAAATGTTTTCTCTCATAATCTGTATGAAATAAAAGATGCCTATATTCAAAACGGACACTGAAAATGTTTTATTCCTATGTGGAGTGAGAAAATATATACAAGGGTTGTGATAATTGTTATGCAATGATTTGCATATAAAAAGGCAAAAGCAACTTGTCTTTTAATGTTACACAATCAAGTGAACATTAACATGAATCATTCAAACAAAGAAATGTTACTGGAAATTATTCAAATGACAGATTTCCTAGGCCAGTTTATCATATGAATAGCTATTTCAATCTGCCTGTTTTATTCTCTCTCACTTTCAATCAATTTGGAGTGCAGAAAGATTGCTATTTCAGAACTAACCAGAAGTTGTTTATCCTGTTGGACAAGACAAGGAAAAGTAATAGAAAAAATAGACTCACTGGGGTAGATTGAAGACCCAACTTGGACAATTTACTTTTGACAAGATTCCACATAAACAGTAGGAAATATAATGGCATTTGTTTAAGAGGCAATGTTCTTCACTTTCAGAAGTGTCATTTATTTCCTCTATCAATAAAGAATTCAATTAAATATTTTCATATTAACTGTACTTTGAGTTTAGCAATGAAAAACAGAATAAAAATTGTAATAAAGACTTATTTTTTTAGTTTCTAAACAAGTTATATGGCATATCTTCTATCTATATATAAAGCATGAAACTATTTTATTCTTTTTTTTTTAAAAAAGAAATCTTTTAAAAACAACATCCAGAATACAAGAAAGAATTTAATTTTATAATTTTTGTTAGATCTACATTTTATCACTCAGTAAAATGAAATTAATAAGCTAAAAGGTTAGTATTACAGATCCTGCAAGACAAAGTATTTTTTCCTTAGTTTCAAACCAAAGTTTCCATTCTTTTAAGTAGGTTATAATGAACCTTACTAGTCTGACACAAAGAACAGAACTTGGGAGTGTGTCTATACACATAACCCAGATATGAGAATGCATAGCCCCCGCAGTATAGTTCTAATAAAGTGCTGTCAATCAGGTTCAGAACTCAAGATTTTTGCCCTCTGAAATATAAGGTAGAACAGAGCAACTCATGAAAAACTGGTTTGAACTTAATGGAAGCTAAATATAGGCTTGGTAAGTTGTGTGCTAAAATCTATAAAAAGGTGCATTTTATGGACAGTCATTGGT
This sequence comes from Architeuthis dux, assembly GCA_006491835.1. Classification (NCBI taxonomy): domain Eukaryota; kingdom Metazoa; phylum Mollusca; class Cephalopoda; order Oegopsida; family Architeuthidae; genus Architeuthis; species Architeuthis dux. Next base: position 283,254 of record VCCN01007370.1, read on the forward strand.
TTGGTACACAGACCCTTTTCATGCTTACTGCTACAAATGGAAAATGCAAATAGTATTTTCTTCTAGGGGCATCAAAGAACAAACAGCAGAATCAACAGTTCAAACTCACCACAAAAAGAATTTATGAAAAAAAAAAAAAAAAAAAATGGGAATAAAATGAAAAGTGCTGTTCATTAGATAAACTTGATTGTCCAATTTAAGAAAATGTTATTTCAATAAACTTCTGTGCACCAAATAAATATATTGACAAGTAAATATCAACAAAACCCAGCACTTACAAGAAAAGGAATAAATGACATCAGATAGGTTATTGATACATTTTCCTAAAAAAACATTTGTTAGACCACAAGAAGCTTGTAACTGATCAGATTCAAAAATAATTCCAACAAGACAGATATAAAAATAATTAAAGCAAGCCTGATATGATTTTGAGTTGTCCACCACATTTGCTTTTAGCTATGATATAAAACATAAATTAAATCAAAACACCATTGGAAATACCACTTTATGAAATGGCATTATTTTCCCCTTTAATGAATAACAATATTAAGATATCAAAATGTTTATGTTAATCATTATTTTATTCTGATTATCAGTTTTTGGAAGATAATGGTTATTTCACACCTTCATAATTCTTTTATAATAATGCAATAATAAAACAGTTTTAGACAATATAAGTGTTACTACAATTTGCTTTTCTCATTAAATAAAATACATTATACTTGAAAATATGAGAATTGAGAAAAATACTAATAATGATTTATATATTAGCAGGTTTGTTCTATTTTTTTTTTTAAATTCTTCAGAAGGAAATTAACTTTCACTTGATAGAGGATGGGTTTGCTTAAAAGTCATGTCAATCACTAATTAAATGATAGGAATTGAACAAATGGTATTGCAATTTCATTTCACTGTTACATACAATTCATCAGTGTAATAAATTCCAGGAGGATAGTTTTTAGTGATCATGAATTTCAAGGTTTAAATGTTAGCAATGACATCACAAATTAATGTTAACACTATTTCTTAATTCAGGAATCACAACACAGCTAATTTACATTATGGAAACACTGGGATAGAAATGATTGTATAGTAAACTGACCACACAGCTGAAAGGCCTTTTGCCTTTATTTGAAATTATACTTTTCATTTTTGTTGATGAATTTATGACAAGTTCAATTCAGTGTTACCCAAAGTATAAAAGTGTATTAGTATAGTTTCCTTTGAAAAATTAAACAAGACTGTCATTTTGTCATCTCATTCAAGACAGAAACATTTATTTCCATATAGGCATCATGTCCCCCCCCCCCTGATGCCTATATGGAAATAAATGAACCTCAGCAAATCCATAAAATATATACATTTCTCTTAATGAAAGGAGGGATACCACAAAAATCGAAAATGTATCATCATTAGCATCAAGTTAAGAAAATTAAATCAAAATGCATCAATGAAATATTTTATTATCAATATAAAAATATTTACATTTGATTGAGTAATATTAAAAGGACAACCTACTTATGAAAAGAATGAGTTCCTTGAGAATGTTTCTTTTGTAAGATTACACAGTCAACCCAAATATCTATTCATGTGAATCAAATAAAATAAACAGTTGTAGTATTTCTTTTGAGGAATTCCACTTTCTTTAGTATACAGGCATTAAAGGACACAATATTACTTGGAAAGAGTCTCCAATAAAATAAGTGTAGACAGATCAAATATAGAAGATTTTTTTTGCAGTAACGAAATAAGTTAAGGGAAATGATAGTCAATAGAAAACAGTTGTGTTACATGAAAAGTTGGGTTTGTGTTTGACAGTTAGAAATATGTATAATATTGATGTATCTGTTTAAATAAACACATTAATGTATGTTATTAGTGTTTATGCATGCAAGTAATAAAAACATACTTAGTTTACACAACCAAGCTCCAATCAACTTTTAAATATAGCAATGAACAGGACAAATAAGAATTACGTTCAGTTCTGCCGAGAAATACTTTTCAAATGTTTTTTTTTTAAATGTTCAGCTCAAGGGACAACTTTTAACTTTGTAATGCAATCAACTTGTTTGTTTTGAGAAAAAGATGTGTCAAACTATCAAATGTAAAAAATGTTCAGATTTATATGTTAATGTGAGAGGTTTCACTATACAGTGCACCTAGCTTTAAAACAAACAAAAAACTATTTATTTTGCTTTTTAATGTAACACTTAGAAAAAATATTTAGTGATTAAGGTTTTTATTTCTTTATGATTATAAATATTATTTAGGACAGAAACTTTTTTGAAAAAAAAAAAAAAAAAAAAGTGAAAAAACATTTGGAAGTTAGAAAAAGGTCATCTTTCGATCAAAGCCACTAATGAAATAATGCATCCTCCAATGGATTATGAAGAGATTCAAATAAATATTGGGTTCGAAAACAACTATTACAAAGAATTTGGGACAAACTTTTATATCTTCAGCTCATGAAAAATATGACATTTAAAACTGAAGAGAATTGTGTGCTACTAATAACCAAGTTTGACACCTTGAAAAAATAATCAAAAATCATATAAAACTTAATTTTATCATCAAAAAATGTTAGGGTCATTAGTAAGTTGAAAGATTGACGAAATATATGAGATAAAAATTATTTGTGTACACCTTATAGAATTTGTGTACACCTTATAGAACCGATAGATACTATAAAAATAGTGTAAACATTGCGCAAGATGTAAACAAAACAAATTTGTAATAACAATCCCCTTTTTAACGAGCAAAAAACATTTAGATTAAAAAATTACAACACATCAACTACTTACTGGATTTTAATAAAATGTAATACTTTTTGAGTAAAGGATGAATTTTTTTTAAAAATCAGCTTGTATTCCAAATTTCGGGAAAAAAGTAATTTTTCCCCTTAAAAATTTGATGATTTCATTGATTTATGTCAAGCATCAGTCCAATTTTTTTTTACATCATAAAGTCTTGACCATGAAAATATAAATTCTGATTCCGTTTTTGAAAAAGCTATATTGGATTTTCGGTAAAAAATGTTTTGTTAAAAATTACGGAAAAAAATAGTGCACTAATTGCCAATATTTTTCATTCATTTGGTAAAATTTGATTTATCGCTATTTTCCGTAAAAAGAAAAATAATGAATTTTCAAAAATGATTTAAAATTTCTAATGCTAAAATAGAAATTTTAAATCATTTTTGAAAATTCAAATTTTTACTTTGTTGCCATCGCTTCAATTCTGTTCTGACGTGATGTACCGAAATGGTAGGTAATCAAAAAAAAAAAAAAAAAAAAAAAAAAAAAAAAGGAAGAAACCTGAAGAAAATTTTTTTGTTGTGATTTAATTGGTGGATATTTTTTCTATGGATGGTCATACTGATTTGCTATGATTATCATGTCCAAGAGGAGACAACAACTGTAATAATCTCACAGTCAGCCCTCAGATTTATTCACATTCACGAACTGCTGCTCCTGGTTTACTGACAAGTACTGGCTTCCGTAATTTTCAATTAACAGCAGGTCCTATTGTTGACAGGGCTTATCTTTTGCGATAGGTCACAAGCACTGACAGATATTTGACACACCCAACATGGAAGAAAGAAGAAAAAGTTTTTATGTAGTTTTGGGAAAATCGTAATAATTCTGTTAAGTATTGTTCAGTAGTGATGAAAGTATTTCTAATTTTTAAAAAAAAAAAAAAAAAAAAAAAAAAAAAAAAAAAAAAAAAAAAAAAAAAAAAAAAAAAAAAAATCAGAAGAATTCTTTATTTTAAAAATTTGTTTAAATTTTCAAAAAGATCAACAAAATGGCAGACTTAAGAAAATTAGTTTTAAATTTAAAATTGACTTTTAAGAGCACAATTCTACGTTGAATTTTTTTCTCTTTTTTCCGGACACATATTTGGACTTTATTCTTTCTAACAAAAACAAGGAAAAAAAATACTTACAAACAACATTTAAATTTTAATTACGTTTTAAAATGGGGTGTCCAAAGCTGCAGAAATGCCTAGCTACTACATATGAACCAAAAGATTGAAACCCACCAGGATGTATACAGAGATTAATTTGTACTATGATAAAATCAAGGCCTTCTAGGACAGGTTTAAACATGATCATAGATTATGAAGAGTTATTAGCCTTTTCTAGGTTAATGAGTAAAAGAAAATAGTTTAATTAATTTGTTTCCTGTTCCTGAACTGAAAATAGACAGTTAATGCCAAAACATTTGAAGCACATCTGCCAGATCTTTTTTTTTTAATGTAAATGAATATAATAAATGTTAAGAGAGAAAACAGATAATTGCATCAAATCTTTTAACTGACATTTTTCCAAGTGTACAAAAGACCCAAACTAAAATTATGAAGCCATTTTATCAGGTCTGGTTGTTAGTCAGATAGATTATCTAGTGCTCAAAGAGGCCAAAGACATAAGAAAGGCCTGTATAGTAAGAGATATGGAACTGAATAAGCAATAAGCTTAAGCAGTTGATATTTATACTGTTGAAATCAGATTTTACAAGTACATAACTTAATACAAAGACAAAGTTTTTTTCTTCAGATTAAATTCAGAGATTTAGACAAGTTTGAAATAAACTTGGGTCATTCCATGTCAAGTGGACCAGTGGTACCCACTCGACCATCTCAGATTTTGCCCTAACTTTGCTCACATGTTCGTTTGGGTTTGAAATGAACTCCTTTAAAATTTTAGAACAAGGACTACTTTGTTCAAAGCAACTAGCAACCATTCCACAACAGGAACTTCTACAGCACTGAAAATTTGTTCTCATGGTGAACTTCATATGTAGATTTTGAAAATATTACCAGCCAAGCTCTAGAAAGTATCATTTTTTTTTCAGAAAAAGCTGTCAAAGTGGGCTCCAAATTTAATTACCTTAAATTTTTCAAAGAGGTTTGCTATTGTTGACAAGGTTTGTGCAGGTATTATGTACTGTCTGCCTGTAAGCAGTTGATATAGGTGCAGCAATAGTTGAATAGTGAAACTGTCTCTGGCCTATGATGATGCATAAATGTGATATATGCATCTTTTTGTTCTTCACAAATTTTGCAAATGTTTCCAATCCATGAGAAACCCTCAAAAACATGCCACATATTGGCCCAGTTGAACTTTTAACTCTCTACTATCAATGTCACTGTAGATCCCAACATGAATAAAGGGAATTTGCACTGGCTTATAAACCACCATGGACCATGCAGGATTACAAATAAATAAAATTCAAAATTTGCGATGTCATTAAACAAAACTTCAATGCTCTAATCGAGATGTAGGTATATGCTGTATCCCGCATAACCCCCCCCCCCCCCCACACACACACACCATTTCAACCACCGATTAAAACATGAAAAAAAAAAAAATCAAGATACCAACTTGAAAGTCTAGCACCACATATATTTTAAACATTGCTCTTTTCAGTGGTACTTAGTAGAAAATTGTGCAGCTTGTTTCAAATGTACATTTTTGCCTTTAAGAATGGTGCATTTTTGTCATTCTTTAATTCTGGCCATTTTTGAGACCTTATATCTCAGGATCTAGAAAAGCTAGAAAGATCCAGATTGTGATATTTTGTAGGGCATTGGCATCACTTTCTTCCTTTGCCAGACAGGGCTCACAAACTTGGCAAAGGTCCTGAGTAATGATTACTTAAAAATGACTTCTTGGAAATACCCATGAAATTTGGAGCCCACTTTGACAGCTTTTTCTGAAAAAAATGATACTTTCTAGAGCTAGGGTGGTAATATTTTCAAAATCTACATATGAAGTTCACCATGAGAACAAATTTTCAGTGCTGTACTTAAAAAGGGAAGAAAAATCTGGTCACCGTCACTTGTTCTTGGAGCCATAGTGACTGAAGGAGTAAAGATATCGAGTTAGAATTTTACAGGAGTTAGAGTAAAATCTTAGATGGTCGAGTGGGGCACTTTCCCAAAATTGGTCCACTTGACACAGAATGACCCACTTGCTAAACTGGCATTGGAATAAAGACTAAGACTTGGTAAATACAGTCCTATGTACAATCAGATCACAAAACCTAGAGACCAACAAGGAAAATGAAGCTAAGTGTACATACAAGCATATTTTTATCATGTATAATTGGCTATACATACCTGTGTACCATGTATTGTAAGGATAGGAACTGAAATAAATGCTGATATAATGAGTTATATCTGCACTGGATATCCTGCCACTGTGGCCTTATGCTAGACCAAGTTAAGCTTAGTAAATAACCTTTTTAGGTGTCTTGCTGTAGAGCAAGGATTAGCAATCTCACAAACCATTACTACTGTAGTGAGTCTGATCTTCACACTTATGGCCTTGTGTATGCTAAGCTAATATTAACTGTGTGTATGTGTGTGCATATATATGAAGGAAGTGTGGAGAAAAGGAGATAGAAAATTGATTTCTAGATGATTAATCTAAGTATATTTGTAAGTCAAACTCATGATAAATGAAGGATATGTCATCAAAAACCAATGCTATCACCACTAAAATATAAGATCAGCCACATTATCAATTAAAATGTCTGGTTGGTTAAACTGACCAGTTATAATGGCATTCAGGTATGTAGAAAAGAAAAATGAACAATGCTAAAAGTTTTTGCTTTAGTCATAAACCAATCAACTTGACAAGGAAGGAGAGAAAGTATGCAGTAGCAAAGAGCTTTGAAGCTATCATTTTTTACAAAATTACTTTAAGCTTTTAGGTTTCATTCAATGGTTGGGGGTAACAGGCTGCTAACCAAAAAGTAGGAAATTCTATTACAAGTGCCAGGTGAAATACTCATCATAGAAGAAAGAAGAAAGAGTTTTTTTTTCTTCTTCCTAGTAGCTATGTGCGAAATTCAGCAAACACCCAACAGCTACGAGTGTCAGTTAAAAACTTTCAAATGTTATTGATTCAAAAGGAAAGATTTGATTGTTAGTAACAGAATTAACTTAAATGAATAAAAGTATTAAATTAAACTTTTAAAGAAAACACACACCCACATGTCATATGCATAACCTTGAAAGAATGTTTGGAAGGCATATGACTGAATACAGGTTGTTTACAAATTTGGCACAATAAAATTATTTCGGACAACTAACATGGATGATACAATACATTTCTTCTAGTCAGACAAAAACAAGTTAATTCGTTCCAAAATTTGCTGTACTGTTCAAGGTCTTAATTTAATTTTTTTTTCAGCTTATAGTTAGACACATTTGTACAGCAATACCTTAACCGTACTACACCAAAATCCGCACTATTCAAGGTGTTCCTGTACTTAAAATATATGTACATTTATAATTACAAGAGAATAGAAAAATCACTACTTTTACTGATATTATATTTTAAATAAACTTAGTTAAATAGAATAACAGGAATCATAGATTTTGTCATAAGATTTAATCCAATTTAAAATTGATGAACAGAAAAGCTACTCCTACTTCTTGTTAATGAGGATATTAGTACAGCAATAGTGATTTTAAGTTCCTTTAAAATGGTGTTGAGTTTGTTTGTCTTCTACTTCAGAATCTCCACTGTTTGTGTTCAGAAAACAGGTATCAGTTACTCCCTCTACTTCTATCCTACAGTTGAAAGGCAGACTGTTCTAGACGACTGCAAGCATCACAACTAGTGTCAATAGAGCTTATCTCCCAGAAACACCACAAGTCTTCTTTCATTTTATATATGAAAATATAAACAAAGTCACTAACTGTTACAGTTGCTAATTATTGGGTATCGCTAAGAAGTCCCTTGCTAAAAAGGTTTGTCACCAATTGTAATTTGCTAGTAATTGAGGCAACCACATGGATAGATATATATAAGGATGGTGGACGCATTGTTGAATTTATGTATAGATTTCTTTTGCGTCCACTCTATATACTTACGTTTTATATAAACAAACCATCGTTTTTATAAAAAGTACTGCTCAGAAGTATTTGAACATGCACAGACTGTTTCTTGCCTATGATTGCATTCTTTCCAAATGTGTATTGGTCTAGTTGAAAGCTACTTAACTAATTAGTTAAGTAACTCTTTCAAATAGCAAGTTAATTAGCCTGTTCAATCTCACTGATCGATTCTGAACAAGATTTTAGCAGGATAGAAAAAAAAATAAATAAAATACTTGGTTTCACATTTTATTTCAATTAAAAAAAAATATTCCAGAAATTTAGCATTAAGAACCAAAAAACATGAGTAAATGCGTGCCATGTGCTGATTGCAATAAAATTGTGTAAAGTTCCTGTTTTTAACTCTCAAAACCAGGCCATATATGCAAAATATCAGTTTGTTCAAATAAGCAGCACTGTATATAAAATGAAAAATTGTAACCTTCCTATTTTTCTAGATTTGGTAAAAGCATGTCATGGGTCACCATAGATAAAACTAGAAAAACCAGCTATAAGTTGTCATCTTTATGACACAATGGACAAGAAAACAAAACCACTATAGAATCTGAAAATACAAACAATGGCCCTAAAGGTGTATTTTAGATTTAGAAAAATAGATAAATAAATAATGCAATTTTTTTCTTGTAGGCTGGAGACGTTTCAATAAAGTAGGTTAATACCACATTCTATGAGGAATGTGCTGCACATTTGTTACAATCACTGCTGGTTGAATAGGAGCATAATAAAAAAAAAATTTTAAATAAAAAAAAAAAGAGCTTTTTATGAAACGACATCTTGAACACTTGTGCTAAAATTTAATGTTGTTTCAGCAAGTGAACATATTTCAATGTGCTTGGTATTAAACAAATCACTTCTACAAGACATTAGCATTTTATAAGAGTGTTACTGTTAGTATAAAAAAAAAAAAAAAAAAAAAAAAAAAAAAAAAAAAAATTAAAAAACAACTTTCCTCTTTGACATGAAATCAGAATTCCTGTTTTTAGATGACGCTATGATAAGCAGCAAGAACATCTTACTTGCCAACATACTAATGTAACCAACCTTCTAAGGATAATTCAATATACTGACAGGATGGTAACACTTCTGCTGCACATTTTATGGTAACTAATTTTATTAGAAAGTAGTGTTAAAATATGGAATAGCTATATATTAATATACTTGTTCATACCTAAGTACCGACTAACTTACCTGACTTTCTACACATGCTCAAAACAATGACTAATGTGACCATCTACCTACAAAGCTATTAATGATTCTACTGGCATTGAAAAACTATACCATTCAATGACAATAATAAGGATCAACACCAGACTTTTAACAACCAGTATTCAGCCAATACCAATTTTGTTTCATACATTCTACAACCAAAGCACTGAAAAATTTAAGAGTTTAAGCAAATAGAGTTACCAGGGCTGTGGAGTCGGACACAAAACATCCGACTCCACAGCCCTGCGAGTTACACAGAGAAAGAACAAAAAGAGTAGGCAGAAGAGAAATATATACGTCAAAGAATATTGTCTCTCAAGAACTTGAAAATTAAATGGTAATGGTGCTTTTTCATAAGATGTATATAATATATAACATTTTATACTATTATTAAAATATATTAATTACTTTGTGTTCTACAGCTAAAATGCACATTATGTACAGCAGAATTTTCATGTGTTTAACTAGTTTTATTAATTGTATCTATAGCTTTTATTGGCATATTGTAAGGTTTATGGAGTGATTCGAAAGACAGTCTGCATTTTTTTTTAAAACTTGAATTACTTTTTTTTTTTTAAGTTACAAAAACTGACAATGTTACTAGTTATTTGGGAAAAGAAATAAAAGAAATAAAAACAACTAAACAAAAAGAACTAAACCTGATGAAGTGTACAAACTTCAAAAGGAAATGAGCTTCAACAACTAAACCGTAAAGGGGATGAATATCAGCATCTAACTCCAAAGGGGATAAATGCCAATATTTAAACACCAAAAGCTGCTGAATGCTGGAAAGGCTTTTTTTGTTCAAAGGAGAGAGAAAAAAGAAATTCTACAAATGTTTTGCATATCATCGTAGGTTTTATCAGTCAAATTCTACAGAATATTCTGGTTTCTGAATTATTCTAACACTCAAGTTGATTCCATTGGCAGTGTTCCAACATTAGCACCTAATCAATGCCAAGGTGAATATTCCAAGATGTCTGCTTGAAGTTTCCAATTGGGATGCAAAAAAGATGATTGCCATTTTTTTTTTTAAATGTATATTCAGTCAAATTTATAAAATTTTAAATATATAGAAATT
>VCCN01007370.1:293467-306504 GCA_006491835.1 Architeuthis dux
TAAAATTTTAATTTAATTTTTTATTATTATAGTCTTTCTAGTTATTATAGATGTATATATGTGATATGCTATTAACACATGGATTCATTGGCAAAATGTTACTTAAATGTAAATTGAAATAGTTTGCTATGATGTTGGAAATCAAATTTCAAAGAAAGCTAAATAATTTAAATTTAAACTAAAGTAATCTTTTCATCTAATAATATTTTGATTAATGTATTTTTCAATCATCAGCAGTTTAGAAGTGAGAGAAGCAAGATAAAGACTAAAATACTAAAGGCCAAATAAGTGAATGAGGCTTATTAAAAAGTATTTATGGAGAGAAAAAAAACTACATGAAACGATGGAGAATATTAGCATCAACTTGACAATGACAAACCACTATTATAAAAGAAAAAAAAGCACAAAAGTTTAAATGGTCAGTTGAGAAGATAAGTACGGAAGAAGCTGTAAAATCACAAGATGAAAAAAATTATGGCACATAATTGATGCTTTGATAAACAAAACAGATAGGATCTGATCATGTATAATACAAATCTGTAAGATGCTAAAAATGTGCTAATATGTTACATATGAGCACAATGGCTCTATTAGAATGTTCTCATGAGTGTACATACACACAGATTGATAACATAATTAGCAGGTCACTAATAATAAAGTTTAGATGCTGTAACAAGAACAAAGAAGAATATTAGATAGAACAAGTTACTATGTGACAACTCCCATTTCATGAATACAAGAGCCTGAATTGTCAAGGACTGAGACAGATTTGGTAATACAAATCGGACTGATCTATACTTTGGAGATGAATGAAGATAAAACATATCCATGCAAACAGTCACAAGAAATACACAAATTGGAGACCGGAGATGGGAATATAGACAAAGGGAGGGAGATATGAGGGAAAATTTATCAACTTGAGGATAATATGAACAACAATACACTAGGGTTTAGAGTCAAAGTAGTATCCATTACTGATGGTGAATAGAAGAAAGCTATCAAGCAGATCAGATGAGACTACTCTAAGAATGCCATTTAAAGACTTTAAAGAACTTGGAAAGGAAACATGCCAACTTATGACTCACACTGGGAATATCTCTGAGCTGAAAAAAAAACAATTGAGAAAATAAAGTAGATAAAAAAGACAGCCAAATGTTTTGATGTCATCAAAATACATAGTCTTGAGATTATATTGTCTGACAAATCAACCAAATTATAAGATAAAATAATTAAGGACTACAGTAACTTTAACTTTTAGACAAGAAAATAAAATTGGGTCATTCTGTGTCAAGTGGACCAATTTTGGGAAAGTGCCCCACCCGACCATCTCAGATTTTGCTGTAACTTTGCTCACATGTTCATTTGAAAGGAAGTCCTGCAAAATTTTAGCTCAATATCTTTACTTGTTCAGTCACTATGGGTCCAAGAACAAGGACTACTTTGTTTGAAGCGACAACGACCAAATATTTTTTTCCATTTCAACTAGCAACCATTCCACAACAGGAACTTCTACTGCCCTGAAAAATGTTCTCAGGGTCAACTTTATATGTAGACTTTGAAAATGGTATCAGCCTAGCATTTTTTTATAAGCATTTGCAACTGGAATCATTGCTGACCAAACTAAAAGGTTTTGTGATCTGTTTTAGGATTTAGAAATGTTATGATTTAAAAGTTGATTAAAAATTTTTTTTTTTTATTTAGAAAAATACAATGGATGAGGTTTATTTATCCATCATGCATACAAGTAAATACTAATTAGACAAATAAACATGGTTATAGACTGGATTCAACCAAAGATACAAAACAATGTACTAGCAGAAGTTAGAGAAACAAGATTCCATCATTTCCAGATTAAAATATTATAAAAAGTAAAATTTATAAGATATAAAAATTCAGGTCTACAAAATAAATATATAGCAGTCTTTTTTCCAATAAATATCACAAAAGTAGTAACGTAAAATTTATTACATTCTTTAATTTAAAAAAAAAAAAAAAAAAAAAAAAAAAAAAAAAAGAAAGCTTCATTTTTTAAGGAATGTAATAATTTAAATCTAGAACTTGAAAAGCAAGCTTATTCGAATGCAAATTTGTACTATTCATTTTTGCCTGCCTTAAATACAAATGAAGATATTAGTGGATAGCAAACCCAAATTCATCACACTCCAACAGGCAATTTATATTTGAAGTGATTAGCAAGATTTGCTCACCAAGGTCAGCATAGGAGAGGACACCTTTTTATTAAAAATTATTATTACTTATATAAAAAATATCCTTGATACTTAATTCAGCATTACATCTCTAGAAGTTGAACTTTAGAAATACAGAAAATGACATACAAAAAGGTTAGATACAATATTAGATTTTAAAAAGTATTTACTCAAATTTCATCTGTAGCAATAAAGATACTCAAGTACTTACAGAAACAGTAACCTTCTGATATTTGCCAAAGTTATACCACTGGATCTTAGCATTAATGAGAGAGAGAGAGAAAAATGTCACAGTAATTTTAATCTCTATTCTAACACCATGTCTTAGTAGCAAATGAAGAAATATATGAATATAAAAGAATTAGAAAGAATTTTTAAGCAAAAAAATAGCTGACATTTAACAACCTAAAATACGAGTAGAGTTCAGCCAACACATTCAACAATGAAACTAAATTCACAATAATGAAGATGATATTTCATAGCGGAGTCCAACATGGGAAACATTTCTATTGGAAGGTTCATGAATACAATGAACCAGTAGCAACAGAAAAGAAGTAAAAAGGTTGCATTATCCATAGAAAAGGAAAAAGATTATTTATCATACATGACGGTATATAAGATGAAGAATTAAAAAAAGCTTTCTTTTTTCTTTAAAAAAAAAATAAATAAATAAAATAAATAAATAAAACGCAATTATTACAGTGTCTAATGTGCTGGTATTATGACTAGTGGGCCTACCAAAACTTGATATGGACAGTTATGCTAGGAAGAGTTGCAGTGAGCGATAATCTTCCAAATCCCCCCTGTATAACATTAGTTTTATAGTCCGGCATATATAGTATTTTCTTTTATTCTGAAATTATTCTATAATCTTTATCTCAGTCTCATACTATTTTCAAAGTTGATATCAATAGGCCTTTCAAAACACAAAAATAAATATTAAAAGTAACCAAATAATTTTATAAAATGGAAAATAACACTCATGTCTGTCCACACCATATCTACAAAGGTTTAATGAATTTCTATTTTGGAGTGGATCCATGCACAATTACTTCACCTGACAATGGCGTTGGCAGAGGTATGCATTGAGTGCTCTCTAGTTTAACATTGTGAAAAGGGTTAATTTTTAAAAATCCATTTTCATTTCACAAAATAGGTAAATAAAAGAAATCAGGATGTTAAAAGGCTTACATAAGTCTCCATTACATATTTAATGTTAATCTATATTTTGCATAATGCACATTTCAAGACCATATTAGGAAAGAGACTAAGTTAACTCCAACCCAAATTGCAGCAAAATCAGTTCAATTCCAAAATGTCAGTATGATAAACAACAGGCAAGTAGCATATACTGTAAATGATAAGAATTAGAAAAAGTTAAAAAGGTTTGCACAAATAAAATAAAGAAACTGGTACAAGTTAGTTAGAGTGGTTCTTAAAAATAAGTGTGACCCCTCAGACAGAGCAAGAAGTATTGTTTTATTTTTGCATCTCATAATCCAATGCTGTGGTCCCAAATTACCTAATGTGGTACAATAGGAATGTTTTGACCATATATTGTTGCACATTTCTCAGTGGAATGTTACACCTTGAATTGTATTAAAATGAATTAATAATTACAGCTTTGAATTCATTTTCATTGTAGCACCTTCAAAGGGATGTGAAAATAAGGCAATACTACTGTGTAGGCAGGACCGCACTTCTTTTTAAAGACCACACTTCTTGTACCAAGTAACCTAATCAGTTTAATGAGTTTCATACAAGAAACATTTTTCCATTGAATCTTGAAAACAACTATTAGAAAATCCAAGAAAATGTTCCTTCATTTTAATTCCTGTAACTTGCACACTGGAAACCATTAATACATAGTCTCTTACGTAGTCCAGATGGTCTGATAACTGAAAAAGTTTCAAATAAAATCATGAAGTAAGATAAGTCATATGATAACAAGTTCTGAAATCTGAAGAGCAAACCTGTTTGAGGCTGCCAAAATAAAGCATATGCAAGTTTGCCAAAGAGGGAGAGAAGTTTAAGAGCAAGAGGAAAATGACAGCTAGGGCTAACATTGGAGAAATTAGATATTTATAAACAGCAACAAGAATCAGAAGAAATACTTCATATGATTAGGGATTAAAGAACAAACACATATCTTTCCTTAATGTTTTGAATATTTAAGCACAAGTCATTTAAGAACAGTACTTTTGATATTTTTAAAATTACCTACTTTAGGTGAGAATCTATGGTAGTTTGAAAATATATTTTAATACATGGGTCACCTAGCCAAGAATTTCCTAATCCTTTGTATTGACAAAGATTTTTCTTTTGAAAACGATGATTAGGAGGTATAAGCAATGTTTATGTCATTTTTTACATGTACTCAACTTAGAAATCTTTCTCACATTCTCAATTGGAGTAAGCCAACTTTGGCACAAGAAGAGCACTTGAATAAACTCACAAGCAATGGCTTGTGGTACAAGAATACTAACCACTGCTCTATACCAAGTGCTCGTCATTGAGCAGAATATATAAAAATACTGGCAGATGCAGCTCAGTATTATGGCATAGGGTAACTGACCAAGATCCTAGGACATATCTATGTTGCATAGGTCAGGTTACTTTTTTGTCAAGTATAGTATTTGTAAAGCCTATTTTACCTACAAAATAGAAACTACTAAAGTTATTGTGCGCGCACGCGTGCGTGAGACATAATATCAAAACTATTAGGTCAAAAGAAAGAAATATTTAAGGGAAAATTAAATTTTAAAAATCTTAAAAGTATAAGTGTCAGACAGAGAGAGAGAGGCCAGTGAGTGTATGTCTCTCACAACTGATATAATATGGTATGCTGAACTACCAGAGTTCCAGTTAGTTGTTTATTAGGATCATTAACTCAAAGATACCAGATTCTTTTTCATTCAAACCATAAAATTCTTAAAACGCTATATATATATATATATATATATATTGCATGTTGACATGGTTATTTATATATAAAATATAAACAATCGGATCAACCGTAACTCACCATTTTTCAATTACTGGAGTTTTGTCAACAGACAAATTTCAACAAAATCGGTCAAGAGATATTTTCCTAATTGTAACGTTTTGGCTTATAAAAAGTAAACAAACAATTGGATCGGCCATAACTCACCAACTTCCAGGTAGAACCTTTCCACAAGCCTACATACAAAATTTCATTGAAATACATTTCAGATTAGAAATGTCAGCTGGATTTTATAACAAATCGTAATTTTTATGCCTTGTGGGCAGATAAAAATATCTTTTTGTTCCTGATAAACAATGTCAAATTTATATGCTTCATCTAATATCCTTTATAAACCACTTTGTTCGAAGTGTTAGCATGATACTATAATATATAAGCTATACTAAATAAAGAGATATTACAAACTAGTTATAGTATAGGTCTTGTAAAATAACTGAATCGAGTGATTGGTGCATTATCTTCTATGTGAATCATAATGCATTAAAAATTGATAAATACAAAACTGAAACCCGGATCTGTTCAAACAAATGAACAAAGTCCAGCACTAATGGATGCAGAAACAACAAAATAAATGGAAAGAATTAAGGAAGGGCTATGTAAGGAATGATATTAATTTTCAACCCCTCAAAAAGTTGCCACTCTATAGTAGGATCACCAAAACCACAAACCAAGTTGGTTGCAAAATGGGCCTATACCTCCCCAAGTGGGCCAAATGCAAAATGGCAGATTTTGAAATCTGGCTCCATAGGGCAAAATATTGATATCTCAAACCAGAGTACTTAACTCATTACCATGGTTTTGTATGAAATGCTATGCAGGTAGTAAACAGTGCGTATTGTGTATTATCCTTTTAATTTATTTTTGTATATAGATTCGTCATCACTGATGAGAATTTCACTATTATGACCTGAAAACAACAATCGATATGTTGAAGATGAAGAAATTCATGTTTTGGTGACAGCTGAACAAGTGCCATAAACGTAAATTCATAAGGGGCTATCTCTCATGACAAAGTTATGGCAAAATAATGAACTCAGCTTATATTAGAGTCAGTTGATTTTCTGAAAATTTATGCCCAATTCCAAACTGGTTGACTTATATTAAAAAAAAAAAAAAAAAAAAAAAAAAAAAAAAAAAAAAAAGTATAAAAGCAATTTTGTTCTTCCATTCAAGAAGAGAGAAGAAGATAATCTAGGATGGTCCATTAAATAAGGCAATGCCAAATAAGATCGGTTGTCAAACAAATCTGAGAAATTTAAAGACTGTTTTATAAACTTATCTGTGCATAGAAATAAATTTATCAAGTTGGGAAACTCATTAATTATCAAACAAGGATGTTAACTGTCAAGAAATGATGGTATGCAGAACAACTGCACAAAAAAACCCAAAACAAACAACAAAAAAAAAAAACACCTTCAATGACATCCAATAGTTATAGCAGCTGTTACTAAAGACAAAGAATTCAACAGAGCAGCAGAATACAGACACAGGAAAATGCTAAAATCCTTTATAGAATACAAAAAACCATATGCACCTGCAGAGAGGAAAGAAGAAAGGAAAGAAGGAAGCAGAGACAAAGAAATGGAGAGCACAAAGATGGAACTTGACAGACATTCCTGTCTGCAAACAAGAATCTTAAAATATAGAACAAAGGCTATTAATAATCAGTTGCTATAGAAAGTGGATGTTCCTTAGTGGTCAGGAGTTTAACACTTTATCATCGCAAAAAATATACAAAGCAAGATAGTTAATAAAGTTGGTAAAATAAAAATATTCAAAGAATCCGTTGAATCTTGATCTGCAGTAGAATTAGTAAACAAATTGTTCAAACTTTTGAGACAAAGCATTATTATTATTATTAGTAGTAGTATTATTATTATACAACAATTCTTTTGGGTATATGTCATGAGAAGTTCAAAAGAATTACTATATAAGAATATTAAATAATCATTATTACATTATAGACAATGTTTAATTATTATGGAAAACCCTTTATCTATAATTTAGGGAGGAAAAAAAAGAAAAAATGAAAAAAAAAAAAAAAAAAAAAAAAAAAAAGATTTCTTTTAAATTACATCATACAGACCAAAACTGAAGTAAACAACAAAAATAAAGTTGATGTTACTCAAGATGTAAAGTCAAATTACATTAAAAGTAGTAGTCAAATCGACAGCAAGGGCCCCTAATCCATTGAGAGTTGTACAAGCAACTGAAAACAAATACACCATTTCTCTGAGGTCTTTATCATATAAAAATATCGTTTTGCACATAGCTTTAAAAGTTACTATGCTTCCACAATATGAAAACTTTTAAACATTAACCATAATAGTTTGAGTAGTCTTTTTAAAAAGTATATCAAGTATTGACTATTGTATACAAAAGATAGGAACAAGAATAAATAGAAGGAGCAAAGCATAAGCTGAAAATGTGAGAAGTGTAGCAGCTTAAGCAACTTCTATCTGAAATGAAAATGAAGAGCAATGATGAAGAGCAGGAGAATGCAAGAGAGGGAGAAAGAGAAAAAAAAGAAATCCCACATTAGAACTTGAGATTTGATCTTTGACAAGAGATGGTCAAGAACAAGGATATATACAGGAAGATCAAAAAAGGAAGGTGAGAAAGAATAGCCTTGAAACAATAACAATATTTATACTCATCCATTTCTTTTGCATATTGAAGATTTCACAAATTGGCACATATATTAACTAGAAAGCACTCAGAGCGCATACCTCTGCCAACACCATTGTGCATGTATCCACCCAAAAATCTAATGACTAATTTCATTGAGAACTTTTGGATATATTGTGTGCGCAGACAAACTTTTGGAGATATTATGTGGTGTGGACATAACTACAGCAGAGGGGATGTAATTTTGCAAGGATCGGCCCCAAAATGTGATCACTTTACCCTGCAGCCCACACTTTCACAAAATTTCTTTGAGAACTATTGGAGATATCATGTCAAAATAAAAATCCTGGATCTGCTCCAAAATTCAACAACTTTTTACTTAGCCCATTGCCCACCCTTCCATATAATTTCATTGAAATTCTTTGAGTACTTTTGCAGTGGTAATGGAATTATGTAGTAAAATGTAGAAGATCTGGCAAAAGTCTTCAAAATGGAAGACAACCATTATACATCACATAGTGAGCGGTCCAATATGCTTAACAAGATTTGCAATAGCCTTTATAGATAAACAGATATATGCACGTACACACAAAGCTGAAAACCTTTAAAAAGTGAGAAAGAAAAAAAAAAAAAAAAAAAAAAAAAAAAAAATCCACCTAAAAACATGCTGTAGATACTTTGAGACGTGATGAATTTGATTATAGTTTTATTTGTCTAGGATGCATAGTTCTCGAGTGATAAGAGTACAAACATACATATATAAAAACCACTGTCACCAGATTTGTGGGTTTATTTATTTGTCTGTTCAGCTCAAAGAGTCACGCTGAACCAAACCTATTTATAAAATTAACACAAAGATCTGGCATGATCTGTGGCATCAGTTACAGAATAAACGTCTTAAATAAATTATAATATAATTATTTTTTCACTTATTAGTTGAAAAAATTGTGTAATTATTGAAGAGTCACATTAATTTTTCTTCAAATAAATTCCTTTTCTAATATGAAAGTTCATTAAAAAGGAAAATAATTTTTTAAAATAGCACATTTTCAAGATTTAGAAATTAAATGCATGTCCCAATCCAATATTTGTTAAAGAAGACTAATAAAATTTTAAATAAAAAGGGAGGCTGAAACACTTTCAAAATTAAAAAAAAAATATATAATAAATGATGTGCGTTCTATCTTCGGCTCCTGAGTGATCAGAAGAGAAATTCATTGTGCAGAGAAAAATTCATTTTTCTATAAATATTTACTTTCAACACTTAAGTAAGTTGTCGATTTTATTTAAAATTCCTTTTTTTAAAACAAATTTAAAAAATTTTTTTTAAATTCTTAGAGAATATAAATCATTTTCTTTTAGACAAAGTTTCTATTACAGAATAAAAAATATTGGGGTTTTTTTTGTTTTTTTTTTAATTTCCTTCACGCTAATATTCCATGGATAGTTGCTAACTTTTCGTTTTCGAATTTATTTAAAAACAAAATTAAAATATCCACAGAATTTTTTCTGTGAATATTTTAATTTTGTTTTTAAATAAATTCCTTTTCTAATCTGAAATTTCAGTAAATGAAAATAATTTTTAAAAATAGGACATTTTCAAACTATTTCTTTCAAATAAATTCCTTTTCCAATTCAATAATTTTTATAAGAAAAATTTAAAACGATACACTTTCAAGATTTAAGTTCTTTTATTTTCCTAAAGAATAGAAAATAGGTTGTCTTATTTTTTGTAATGCTAAGGTTGTGAATTTTTTATAACATATCAAATAATTGCTATATTGTTTTATACACATAACATTTTTAGTTAATCATTTTTCTTTTCAGTTTTTTCTATTTCTTTTTAGGGGGGGGGCTGAAAATTTGAGGGTGTTTTGTAAAGGATGCACATATGAATTTTCTATTTTTTGAATTTAGTTAACATTCTTACAGGAAAATAGATTTGTATTAGTTTCTTATATTTTTTTTTTTTTTGGTAAAGTCTTCAAAATTACTGAACATGGAAGATTTGAGTTGAGAGCAACAAGATGAATTCTCTATTTGGCTTCTTAAAGTTGGTGATGGAACGCTACAAAATGATGTGACAATGGATCCAAGTAATATCAAAATCCCCACTGATGTGGTCATTGAACGGAATATAACTGGAGAAATATATGGTGATTCAATCAATGTAACAAGTGCTGAAGCAATAACTGAACTAAGATAATTCTAAGAACAAGAAAGAAAGATGCACTACAGCTCAACAACAAATTTTTGAATAAACAATTTCTGTCAGGATTACCTCCTCATGAATTGAAAATAAAGGAAAGCTCTGTAATAATGCGGTTTCAAAACTTGAATCCAAGGAATGGGCTTTTAAATGGCACTTGTCTGATCACCCAATGACTACATGAACAAGGAATGCCAATAATGAAGTGCTCATAACAAGGATCTCATACCAAGTGACACAACCTTACCTTTCCAGATGAAAAGGTGACAATTTCCTATTATTCTTGCATTAGCAATAACTATAAACAAATCACAAGCACAATATTTTGATAAAGTAAGTTTGTTCCTCCTGCAGCCTGTATTCAGCCATGGCCAACTATATGTAGCTCTGAGTAGAACAAGGAATCGGACTAACTTGAAAGGACAGATGGAAGATTATCAGGGTCAGGGTGAACTCATGGAATCACACTTCTTTACAAAGAATGTCGTCCTGAAAGATTTATTGCAATAAGTACAATTTTATACTCTGATTCTAGGCAGAACTGGCAGGCAGTAACACTATATTACTGGTAGAGTGCACATATACTTTGAAGTGCTGATCCTGTGGGGTACTACTACCAATGCTGCTGTGATAAGATACCAACAAAGCCTGGTGGGGCACCCTGGGTTAGTAGTAATGATGCTTTGGCCCCCAAACCATGTCTGACCACAGGGTCATCATCTGATGAAGGCTTCGTTGGAGCAACTGCTGCTGTGATGTCACCTACTACCACCACTTCATTTTCTAAGTCATGGTATTCCATATTGAAAAAAGTGAATTTAGAAGTCATCCATCGAGTGATACACTGTCACTGAGTTACATTTCAGGTAAGTAGAAGAAATAATGTGTTCAGAGGAAGTGATTTGTTGCCTTGTGCTATTGTGCAGGATTACAGGCGATATAACAGAGGATACAAAAATCCAGTTGATACAACCAGCCACACAGATAAATCCAGCTATATAACAATTGATGATGAGGATTTGAACTCAACACGTAGGATTCTGAAAACACATGAAAGTGAACCAAAAAAGACCATGGTACTCCTAATAATGGGGTGTATTGGATAATTAAATGAAGGGTGGGTTCTACTTTAATAAGACGGAGGTGTTGGGTACTACCACTGCGGCTATAGTGGAAAACCAACTAAGCCTGGTGGTATCGTTAGGTACTGCTGGGGCACCTAGGTAGTGATAATGATGCTTCAGCCCCGAAACCATGTCTGACCCCCATGTCATCATCTGATGAAGGCTTTGTTGGACCAAATGCTGCTGTGATGTCACCGCCTACTACCACTTACTCTGCAGAATGCCATGTTGTGGAAAGCCATATTGGAAAGAGTGAGTCATGAAGTCGTCGCTAGTGACTGATTTAGGGTTCAGGTAGACAGAATCTTCTGCCTACCTGACACATAGTGGCCAAGGTAGGGTTCAGGTACCCAGTGGAGCTACTTGGCCACTCAGGATTACACCGATAAAAATAACGCTGGTTACAACAATCGGCAATACATTGAAAAATTAGCTATATAACAGATACACACGTAAATAATCCTGTGATTTTTTTTTTTTTTATGGCTACTAGTGTGTATTTATATATATATATTTTTTAAAAAGAGAAAGGTCCGCAAATGTATTAGGTTTAGGTATTATTTATTTTTACAACGTGTTTCGGATGTTAAAAGCCTCTTCAGGTAATTTCTTTTTTTGTTTAAAGCGTGGATTTTACAGGGATTGGAAAAGTCCGTTTTCTGAGGTTTTTTAAAATTCTTGACCATGTCAGTTCAATGTCACAACTAGACATAAAATTTGGAATTTGGACTAAAGTTTTGAAAAGAAAAAAACCCAAAAGAACCATCAGATCTGATATGAAATCCTGATACTCCTATTATGAAGGTTCTCCATGTTGGCAAATGAAAGAGTTATATAATGCTAAGCTTACTCAACAGGGAGTAAAGAAGAAATGAAAAGACTAAATCCACTGTTCATTATGGGTAGAAAGTCACAACAGACCCACCCAAATCAAGTTGTTATATTTGATCTTCCAGATTTCATGATAAAAGAGAATCCAGACAAGAAATGCAAACTGGAAACCAAAGTCAATGACTAAAAGTAGTTGCATAAGTTTATAATTATCAACAAGGTGATGATGGCTTGCAAAAACATTTAATCTGAAATGAAACTACCCAGCCAGCAACAGTCTAGCAGGAGTTCATGAATTAGTCCAAGATTAGTAAGTGTATAAGTGATACGCAGAAGCATTACAGAATGTATTATGATGACTAGCCATTGATGGGTGCATCACTGTAGAGGCATTGGTTAGAAACCTTGTTTCAAAGGCCATTAGTACTGTAGTGAGTTTGATCCTCACATTTGCAGCTTTGTGCTAGACTAAGCTAGGCTTAGTAAACGCTCCACTTATTCATCTTTAATTATTGCAAATTTTCTATTCCTTGTGAACAAAATAAATATACTTAGTTATTGCATATTTTATAAATACAGAAACAAGACCAAAAATATTTAAGCTCTTCATTTACTGATTCAAACCAATAGCAGGAAAAACAATGAGAGCCAAGGTTTTCACTTGATTAATAACATGAAAACAGTAAGGTCACAAATTAAATCTCTTGCAGTTAATCTCTACTACTATACAAAAGTCTCTATTTTGGGGTGTCTCTTTGTATGCCTGCCTGCAGTGAGCATCACAGCCAAACTAAAAGTCCCTGGGATCTGATTTTTTGCATGAATATTGACTTAACACTGGGATAAAACATGGAAATTAAGAAAAAAAAATAGCCTAACACTATCGAGTTTTTAGTGGGGAGATCCAATTTACAATGCAAGTATTATGCTAAACTGAACACATTTTATGTTCAGTAGCAATGACGGAGTGATGAATGCAATCTACGCTTTTTGAAGCACATTTGTATGACAGAGCGAGAGAGAGAGAGAGAGAG